>CALSBV010002302.1:4489665-4524030 GCA_943590825.1 Bovichtus diacanthus
ATATATATATATATATACATATACATATACATACATATATACATATACACATATATACACATACATATATACATATACATATATATACACATATACATATATATATATATATATATATATATATATATATATATATACACACACACACATATACATATTTTCGAGGGAAAGAGAGCTCAGGGTTTGGAAAATCTCAAAAAGACTTGAGCTAAAAATATGTGATACTTCACTGATCCCTGAGGGGAAATTCTCTTTTCACCCGCTTCCCTCCAGAGAGAGATCAGAGCGCAGGATCAAAGCGACAGATCAGCGCTCCTGGACTTAAAGATTCAGTCTTCAGACAGAGGTCTGAGACTCCTGGGCTGAAAGTCCATAAACTGAAGTCATGACATCCTGTCCATCAGGACAATTGCTACTAAAAAGGTAGGCTTGGGTGGCATGTATTTAATATTCACTCCTGACATTTCACCAGGGTGTACGACAGTATTTGTGAAAAGAAATGATTATACATTTTTTAATTTTTTTTTATTCTCTTAAGTAGACCGATTTATCAGAAACATTAAAATACTGTTTCATTAAGTCTGCCCCAATATGCAGGCATTTAAAAGTTTTTGAGACTTACCCTAAATATTTTTTATACCTCGATTCATAATCTGTTCATTTGAAGTGTCTTTTGGTTTGAAAACCTCTTACATTTTGGAGAAGTGCTATATAAATACACATTTTACAGTCAATGCATTGACAGTAGTAGACCTTGAAGGGCTAACCCAAGAGGCCGTGTAAATGTTTAATTCACGGAACAACTCCGTCACCAGAGGACCCCACAGTCAAACATGCCCCTCCACAAAGCACAATTCCACAGAAGAAACGGTCAAACACGACACCGGAGAAAGCAGAGAGTACATCGTTCAAGTGTGTGTGTGCAAGTGTGAGGAGGAGGAGAGATGAGCAAGAGGAGGAGAGATGAGCAAGAGTGACTCTAGTGTGGGTGTGATCACACGTACCAGGCTTTTTTTATTTTTATTATAAAAATCAGGTCTACAATTTTCTAAACAGGGAAAGTCATCATGACAGCGGCAGCTGACACTTGGTCCATTCTGAAAGACCTCATCCTGGTGAAACATATGAACACCAGCTCACATGCCGCTACTCCCAGTTGCGCACATAAAAACTTTTTTGTCCAGGGCGAAGTAGTCTAGTGGTAACCTGCGGAATCCCCTTATTGACTGCTGTGCTACACAGGAGATACAAACAGTTCCTCAGTCCTAGTTTAAGAAAAAGAAAAACTATGTGCTCCAGCCTTAATAGCCTTCGTCACCGTTAGGATATAGTCAGTATATAAAGTGAAACTAATATGACTTCCTGAGGGCCCAGACAAAGCCGTATGTAGTACACATCAAGCTTCACCCTATAATCTGTGAAATCTTTTGTTTAATAATTTTCTCTTTGTCGAGGAAATTAATAGGGTTTTGATATGGTTCTAATAAAGCTTAAGTGCCTCAAGAATTACAGGCTAAACTTAACTCAATGCCTGTAGGTACATTTTCTCTGCATTAAACCATCACAACTATTATAGAAGCAGTGGGCATCCACAGTGCAGCCTATGAGGGGCCAAATACAATCCTTCCTCAACGGCAGGAGCACTCCTAATATATAGAAAGTAATATGTTGACATTTTGAGAAATACGCCAATTTGTTTTCTTGCTAGGAGCAGATTGATACCACTCTCATATCTGCACAATAAATGTGAAACTACAGCCAGTGGCAGGTTAGCTTCGCTTAGCAAAAAGGCTGGAAACCGCTAGCCTGGCTTTTTCCAAAGCTAAGATAAGCTAACCCGCTGCTGGCTGTAGCTTCATATTTACTGTACAGATAAGAGGAGTGATATCCATCTTCCCAGATTAGACTTCCCTTAGAGCGGGGAAAAGACACTACACAAGAATCAAGACGAGTTTGGGGCTGATTCACCTCTTTAGACAATGGTCAGCAAAGCCCTGAATTTTTAATGGTTCTAAAAACCATCTTGCCAGATATTCCTGTGGTGTGAGGTATGTTTGGTGGATGTAAAAGATCCTCCTATCTGCTCGGAAGTCCAGCCGGGCTGCAACGATTTCAAATATTAAACATGTTTTATTTTTATGATTCGATATCCTGTTGAATGTGTGCGAAAAGTATCACTACATGACGGTATGCGCGAGTGCTCTCACATTTTCAGCATCTTTTACGATGCCTCAACTCTGGGCTCTCAAAGTGAGTATTTCCCCAAGATGTAAACCTATTCCTTCAAATATGAATGCTGTCTGGGATGGCAGGAAACCAAAGCACCTGCAGGAAACCTATGAAGATGACATGGAAGAGATGGTGGTAGTCTAGTAATCTAGCTTTCAAATGGAACACTAGATGTTTGTGAGTTCAGTAGCAGGCTGCCACCACTGAGCTCCTGAGCAATGCACTTAGCCCCGAGTTGCTCCAGGGGACTGTCCCTGTAGTTGGTTCACTGTAAGTCGCTCTGGATAAGAGCGTCTGCTAAATGACCTGTAATGTAACATATAAACAAACGGAAATAATGTAATGCCTTTGTCCACATTACAAAATCGGTCATAAACAACAAAACTCGTAAACTTGTGTCTTGCCCCCTGGTCTCTCATGACATGACACACAACTAAACCTCCAGGTGCAACTAACAGCACCTCCTCCTGATGTAGTGACTGCAGAGACAGAGCAAGAACCTCAGCTTTCTCTTGGACATCCCTGTCATCTGCACTACACCACTCACCCACGAACCCGAACGACATTGTCCAAGCTGCCAAATACAGGCAGGCTGCATTCATATCCAGGCTGTGAGACAGTGTCTTCAAAAAGCTGGTACCCCGTGAGGAATCCTCCAAACTGTCGCCAAAAGTTTAAAGAAATGTCTACGTTTTGAACGTGGATAACACAGCCTGGGAATGTTCGTACATCTCACATACGAAGAGGCGTATGACCTTCATGTCCTTGAATAGCAAATCCTGCCATGACTTGCTACATATTGATTGTTCATACAGCAAACATTCAGAGAACACAGTATGCGCCAGGACTCAGTTTCAGATTCCTGTGTGTGATGCAAGCAGAACAGAGCTTTTATGAAATGGATTTCTTGCCAATAGATTGGCTATATAATCTTCAGTATGTTAGACGAGTCCTCACCACCTCAGGCTACACGATCGAGCTGTGTGTCTTATGAGCGTTCACCCTGCGCAAATGAATGACTCATTGGGACCTTGAAACTAAGATTCTTTTGAAGGCAAAAGATAGAGTATGCTACATTAAAAAATGAGTTGCATAAAATGTTATGAAACCGTGTGAAGGTCATCTTTTCAACTGGATAAGAATAATCTACATGGTTATGTTAGAGTTTTGCAGATCATTAGGATGTGGAAAAATAAACAGGAAAATGAAACAGTAAAATGCTAAATTTAATTTGAAAGGCAATTGTTACTCCAGGAGGGAAGGAATGACTTGTCTGCTAAATGAAATAAATTAGGAGAGACGTTTGAGATGATGTGCAGAAAACTCACTTGCAGAGGGACAAAGTGTGTCTTGAATAGTTGCTGAAGTTGATATGTAGTTATCATTTAGACATGCACACATTTCATACCAGCTGCTTTCACAACCGCACAAAAGGTATTTCATGGTTAATTATCATTTCTAATACACAACAAAATAGAGTTTGCTTTAAAGTCCATAATATTGATATGAATACTGATACTGCATCAGAGAGCCTTGCACACATTTATGAAGATGATGGACCCACTTTCTTTTCCAAGGGGCAGCAGCTCAGGTTAATCCGACTTTATCTGTCTGGAGGATTCTGGATCACAAAAGGACTAGTGGGAGTTAAAACCAGAAAATGTTCAGCTATGATTAAGGTTTGAAAAAAATTAAAAGATCAGCCTACAGTAACATACAGCTTCCCAAATCCCTTCCCTTCAGGTGAATCTTTTTATAACGTTGTGCACTAAAGTGTCCCGACTGCTGTCCAAGGTGCTGAACCTGAGACCACCAGGGATGTGGGAGCTGTGTTTTTGCTTTTGTTAGTCCCATTTATATACTTACTATACTACTACTATATACTATAACGACACCATGAGATGTCCATGAGTTGACTTTATGCAAGAAGCATATCTAGCAATATTTCAGCGTGAATAGCTTGGATTATACTGCCCAAGTAATTTTAGACACTTATGATAGGATTTTAATTGACAACCTATTATGATATTGTTTGTGTTGTTGTAGAATATTTAGGTGACGTTATCCTTTTTACAAGCATATGTAACTGTGTTTTTTAAACTTTATATCTCTTTATTCCCATCATTTCTTACTGCAATCAGCTTCATGAGATTTTCAAATTTTACCAATTAATTGGTGTTTGTATAATACAAACTTTACTATCTAGGGGTGTCGGTCGCTCAGGAAGTAGAGCATGTCGTCCACCGGTCATCACTGCCGGTTCAATTCTCCGCTCCTTCTGTCCACATGTCGAAGTGTGCTTGAGCAAGTCAACACTGGCGCACAAATTGCTCGCAATGGGCAGGCCAGCGTCTTGGCATGGCAGTGGTGTGTGTGTGCACGAGACGACGTAAAGCAATTTGTACAGTTAAGTAGAAAACCACTATTTACTAAATGCAGTCTGTTTACCATTCACCATCTCATACTCAGCTTAAAATAAACCGCTGTCCATTATAAAAAGATAGCCCAAATAAAAACACTTGAAAGTGGCATACTCTCTGAGGCAACATGCTCTTGAGGATTATTTCTGGCAGACACATTTTCTTCCTGTGGGTGCCAGGTGGCAAAACATAACACACATAATGAGGGCACTGACACAAAATACAACGTGGGGAAACAAGACTAAATTAGGTCCTTAAGTTATTTATGCTGAAATATTTCATCAGGAGGACACATTTAGGATGCATACATGTGGAGAATATAAAAAAAAAAAATGTTTTAACTGAAGAGAATTTCAACTATCCAGCTACATCACAACCTGAGCATTTTACCTGTTACAGCATTGATCTCTGGAAGCATTTGTTGTGTTGTGTGCCAGGACTGTGAAGAAAAACTTACTGTGATCATTCAATGCTGTACAGCGCTCATTAATCTGCCTGAGATGCCACTGCACCACAGCCACAGCTGCTGCAAAACACTGTGTCACGAGCTACAGTCTGCATTGACACACGGCTGCACTATCCAAGCACTGATTCAAAAAGCCCCCCCTTCCTCCTCTCATCAACTAACCCTTCATCTCCAGGCACATGCTGAAAGGACGAGAGAACATACATGCAGCGTCAGATGATGACTCACAGCAGCATCATAGCCCGGCTGGCTAATTGTTACACCTGAAGCATACAAAACTGCAGTCCGTGCCTCCAAGGACACAGTCCTGCAGTTGTCATCTACCAGATGGCTTATAAAGTTAAGAGATATGGTTGAGACAAAAAACAGGCAAGCAGGCCTGTAAATCAACTCGACTCACCTTCATGTCTCCTCTCATCAGTGGAGGGTGAGATAGTGGTGGAGATGAATAAATATCAATGACAGAAATGACAGTATTGGGAAGAGAAACACAGACTGAGAGAAATGGTAGGCTGAAAATGAATGGACCGGGAATTAAAACCGGTGGGTGAGCATTCGATATGACGGGAAATACAATTATGAGGAGAGAACAGCTGATGGAAGGAGGAGAGGAGGAGTGAAAGGAAGGAGAGGCTTAGTGAGAAATCAGCAGGTTGTGGTGGTGTTGCAGGAGAGAGAAGGAGCGAGCGAGCGAACAAGAGAGAGAGAGACAGAGAGAGAGAGAGAGAGAGAGAGAGAGACAGAGACAGAGACAGAGAGAGAGAGACAGAGAGAGAGAGAGAGCAGAGCAGCCAGCTGAGTCTAGACTGCCTCTTAAAGGAAAGTATCCGCATTCACAGCACACGCCAGCCAATGACAAATGTCGGTGAGACAGAGGTGTACCGCTGACTGGCTGTATGTGTGCAGAAAGGACGGACTGACCGAATGGAGGCAGCCAATGACGGCGGAGGAGGATAAAAGAACGAGGGGGAGATGAGAGGAAGAGGAGGTGAAGCGGTGTTGAAAAGCATGCCGACGGATCAAGGGCATTCGGTACACAATTACGCTGGCCAATATAAAATGCACATTTCGGTACCTAAATACTGATATGATCAGAAGGAAGGCAACAGTGTGAGCTCCGGGTTACACAATCATCTATGATGCTTGTTACTGCATATGATGAAATGAGCAGAGCCACTTTTTCTTGGTAACACAGAGACCCGTCACACAAGTGCACACACTATCTCAACACTGTTATTTGGCTGCGATCCACCCATCACTTTCCCTGCCTTTCTCTCTCTGCCACAATTGTCCCATTCAAAAGACATGCTGAACAGTATGTCTTTATGCGACTTGGTTTCAGCAGGCAGAGACAGCTTTTGACACAATGAAGAGTGCGGGCCAGAGTCACTGCAGGCTCAAAGCAGGGCCAGAGCCCACGTCTCTTCAGCAGTTCCTCAACACTCACTGATAATGCTTCAAGAAGAATGGCAAGAAAGATCCCCCCCCCCCACACACACACACAGACACACACTGCCATATATTAAAAAGGGGACATATCATGAAAAACTCACTTTTTCACTGTTTGCGCACATGTGCCTTGCTGTATGTACCACCAAACTGTGAAATAAGAAAACTCAGTCAGTTGTTTTTGGGCTGACTCGTTCAGAAAACATGCGAGTCAACAAGCCATTCAGATTTTCTCCACTTCCCATGCAGGCTCATTAGAATATACCGCCGCCCATCTGAGTATCTCCACCTTTACAAAGATGCGCAATATTTTTCTAGCAAGATAATCAGTCAGCTGGGCTTTGTAGGGAGGTTGGCTTAATGAGACAGGCGCTAAAACAGAGCGTTTCAGGCAGAGGGAGAATACCGATATATTCAGACAGACGGTATGGGAAAAAATAATGTGTACTTTGAACATTAAACCATGTAAACCTGTTCTAGTAGAAACCCAAAAATTCAAGTATGATCCTGAAAATGAACATTATATGTCCCCTTTAACAGGTATTTCTAGAACTAGTGTAAGCGAGATAAGGCAGGAGGAATAAATGAGTTAAATCTTTCTGACAGGTTTCTGTTCTAAACCACGATCGCAGCACAATATTCTGGACTTTTTAAATGGTTATGGCATCTTTATAAAGGTTTCTCAAACTTTGAAAAAAAAAAAAACTGCCTGGGTCATCCACAGACTCCCTACTTCACAGACATTCTTTAAGTCTTACAGTTTCTTGCTTGACCTCCACACAATCTTTTTACCGTTAAAACCAGATACTCACACTCGTTACTCACGTACACCACTGAAGCAAAGACCATGGCTGGTGCCACCGGGAAGTTCAGGTCCTGTTCCCTTTGTTCTCACATACTGTGCAAGTACTAGAATAGGGCCGACAAATTCATTTGTCCAGTACCGCTCACAGGTCTGACCTGGCTTTCTGCTCTATCGTCTCTCACTCACTCTCTCCCTTTCTGTCCCCCAACTGGCCCTGCCTGCTAAAAAGCCTATCTGCGTCAGCTGCACCTGCTGCCTCTGACTCTGTACTTCGCAGCAGGGAGGCGCTCTCTCCTAGAACCAAAACACACACATACACACACACAGTTAGTACAGTGTTGAGATCAGTCAGCCTCCATGATCACGACGGGGGTTGCTTAAGAATGACAACAACAGCGTGCGTGACTGCGAAGAGCATGTCGCTCTCAACGCTGTCTTCAAAAGACTCCTCACATACACACACACACACACACACACACACATCCATAAATCCTCTACTCATTTTATTTTTTCTCCACCGCCGTGGGTCTGCATTGCAGCACTAAGTCAGGTTGTCAAGAAGCAAGTAACTGTGGCAATCCTTCAGATTGCTTCTGACGGCCATTACAAGCACACAGGCAATCAGTCAAAAACTAACGCGGGCCTGCAGCTAAATCATTAGTTCACAGTACTGTTTTTAGAGATGAGTTATCATCTTAGGATGACTCCTCGCCATCACTTAAGTCGCAAGGCAAAAACGTCTCATGACACAATCCTTTATATGGAACAAAATGAACTCTTAACTTAATGCTTTATGAACTTTTTTCACAGCTTAGGTTTGCCTCAAGAGCTGACAGCATCTTAGTTTCAAATGTATTTTTGGGTGTCAAATGTGCACTTATTTAAATATTATCCTTTTAAAACATCGGAGTATATTGAAAAATACGCTGATGATGATTAAATAGATTGATGAACGGACTTTGTGTCATCGGCACTCTCTCACCACCAACGACCAAAATAAACAACAGCCAAAAGTCACTCCGAGTTAACCATCTACATCAATTTAAGCACCGCCATTCTACACGCATGCATACTGTGAATTCACAGACAACACTCAGAGCTGTCTATGTTGTGTAAGACTTTCCCACTCGATCGTCTCCTTCTGCGGATTAATATTGCGGTTGCCGAGCTACCTTCTTCAATCCAGTTTCAAAGGACGACAGAATCAGAGAAATGTCAGTCTCAAACTCCATAGACTGAACACGTATCTGAGCCTTTAGCAACACTAAAGCCGGCCGTGTTACAACAGCAAACAATCGAGCCCCCCCTCTGGCTTCCAGTGTTGAGTAAGCCTTATGTTTAAATACTCTTGTAAGGTCAGCTCTCTCTGGTTTCACTGGAGACTGTGCACGGGTTTGACTGCCTCACCCTAAAATGGCAAAGTGACTGCGCTCTGTTTGACTGTATGTACAACTGTTTTTAGTAACTAAAACAGACAAACTTTGCCGTCCTTACACTCTTTTGATTTTTATAACAGGTCTATAAAAAGGACACCAATTTATAGCAATACAACAAGAGTAATATAAGAAGACATGAAAAATACACAGATATGACTGATTGAACATTGAAAAAGACACATGAAAATTCACATAATTTCAACAATAGCTAGTCAAATAAATCTGGGATTTAACATGATTCTCTAGAAAGCTCCAGCTGAGTGTGCGCACACACCAACACACACAATGCATAAAAAACCACAAAGGTTAAAATAGCAGCAACACAAAGGATGCAGTGCCCAAAATAAAGCTTTTAGAAACTATTAATCACCTCCGAGAATAAACCATGCTCACAACAGGGATCCTAATTGACCAATCAACATGTGCCTCAAAGATGAAGACAGAGCCAACTGCTTTATTACCAACAGTAAGGGGCCTGTTGTGTTGGCTAGCCTTCACATCACAGGACTACAGACACAATTAGGCCTTGTACATACAAACACTAGTGGCTTTTTGAGGTTGCAGTCCGGCTTTCTTCTCTCTCAACCATCTGCCTCCATGTTCCTGAGTGTAGTAGTCATCTTACCCATGACCCTCTCTGTTTTTCACACCCCACTCCCACCCTTCAGCCCGGACAGTTCCAGTTCTCTTCCACGAATCAGCGTAGGTGCCCAATAGCAACGACTGCCCCCTTCACCCCTGTGCTTCCTCCTTTGCTTCCCCCTCCTGATCTCTCCTCATCTTTGGTGTGAACGCAGAGAAATGTCGATCTGGCTCTGTACTCGCAAAGCACTGCCAGGACCCCCAATTTACCCGCCTCTTTCTTGACTGCTGAGATTGGTAATCTAATGTTTGCATGCCCTGCGGTATTAAAATGTGTTACTGGGGCAAAGTGGGTGCCGGAATTAGTGAGTGCGGAAAACACATCACAAAAAGGTCAAGAAAATTGTGTAAGAATGGAGAGGTACAAACATGACTAATGATGTTTTAGTTCACACTAATGGGGTTTAATGCAACTCGTCTTCTCCGTTATGGCCTTCCATCAACCTTACGCTGCCGACTGACCAATTCAATCTAAATGAAAGTGTCCTCTTCAGGGGAGATCTAAAAATGCCAGTCTTGTGCTGTAGTGTGCAATGACAAAACTGAGCTTTTTGAAAATGCAGGAATATTACTATCATGTGATTATCCTATAGAGTTACTTGAACTTTTTGAGACGAGCTTTAAACAGAAAAACAGTCTAAAGATGCAAACGCTGTGAAGCATTGTACTTTGTTCAATTAAAAAGACAGCTTTTTCTTTCTTTTTTTTTTTTTTTTTTTTTTTTTTTTTTAAATGGTCACAATGACTGAAAGCCTACTTCATCTGCTTGTTCTTATTCGTGTCATTTTTCATAGTAGTAGCACACTGGGAAATATTCTACATAGTGCAGCAGGTGCAGAACAGCAGGTGGTAAAAGGTTAAAGATTTAGACACATAAACACGGTTTAAAGTATCTGCTTTGCTTGCTTAATATGCGTTTGTGGGGCTATTTAATGTAAAGGGGAAATAATTCAACAGGTAAGGAAGGAAAACAATTTGATACACCAACTGTGGATATTTTTCAAATATAGTATACTATGACCTTGGATGGCTGTGTCCCCACATGTGAGGTTAAAAGATGAGGAGAGAAGAGAGGGTGAGACAGAGAGACAGAGAGGCAGAGAGAGAGAGAGAGAGAGAGAGAGAGAGAGAGAGAGAGAGAGAGAGTGAGAGAGAGAGACACAGAGAGAGAGAGAGAAGAGACAGAGACACAGAGAGACAGGGAGACAGAGAGAGAGACAGAGAGAGAGGGAGACAGAGAGAGAGATGAGACAGAGGAGAGAGACAGAGAGACAGAGAGAGAGAGAAACAGAGAGAGAGAGAGACAGAGAGAGAGAGAGAGACAGCGAGAGAGAGAGCGAGAGCAAGAAAGAGAGAGCAAGAGTGAGGAAAAGAGAGAACGCCCCTCCTAAGCTGGATCTAGTGGCCTGTGCCCTCCTGCTCTTAATCCTGGCTTCCAGCACATGACCCAGCTAACAGTATTATGGAGTGCTTTGATTAGACCTGCTGCTGTGCGCATGTAGTGGGAGACGTGGCGGCGGTGGGGGACACACTGTCCCTTAGCTCTGCCACCACTTTGCAGGAATGCTAGGCCTCTGAACACTATTAACTGTACGTTTAACCTCTGCGTTCACAGTCTACACACAGCAGAAGAAAAAACACGAGGCTGGCTGGATTATGCCTGCAAGTCAGTGAGTCAGTGGATTACCACAGCACTGTTATTCTAGGTGAAAACTAAGAGTAATGCAGAAAAACGTGCTGCTAGCATTAGCCGCGGCTGATAGGCCGCAGAACGAGCTGGCACTTAGAGCGGTCACAACAGGGAGGGGACTTTCACATGACGACTTCAGCAGGGCCTTAATCGCATCAAGGGGTCTCACAAGGGAGACGTTCATGAACCGATGGAAGAAACAATCTCAACCTATTTTTAAGTTTGTAATATTTGCTTAGTATTAAAAGTAAAGCCTAAATTGTTTTGTCACAACGTATCAAATTTGTCAAAAAGAGTTGCCACTGGTCAGATTTCCTGATGTAAATCGTATCTTTGTTTATTTTATACTATATTAAAGTTTAAGTGTGTACTCCCTTAAATTGTGCTGAAAGTTGTAGCACTAGTATCAAAAGTTACTAGTCATGTTAAAAACTAATTTAACACTCAATATTGTAGATTTAACAACAATCTCATCTATGTTCAATATCATGACATAGGAAGGGAAATAAAGCTGGTCAGATTTGAAAACAATACTGTAAACAGTTTGGGAATTCAGCACAGCATGTCTTCCATGCAGGAGATGAACTGTATGTTGTATTCCCTCTAGGGAAGATGTACATGATGTACCACAGAATATTTTAACACAAAAATGACAAACTGGGGAAAATCGTAGAGATTTAAATTCTCTCTGGCCAGATATGGGAATTTGCCAGAGAAGCCAGATTCAACATGAAGATTTTTAAGCCATTGAGGATATTGTGTTGTGCAACAGCCGGGTCCAGTCTAGCTGAGAGATTTCTGAACTACAAAATCTCAGTTTCACTCCCAAAAGATTGACGAAGATAGAAACTGAACAGTCCACCGGCAGGTTTCCTGACGGTGAACAAATCTGTGCACCAACAAAATCACAATCTTGAATTGTAAACAGAGTAGAAACATTGCCTGGCAGGAGTTAGATCCATGCTGCTACAACTGCTACAACTACTTCTGAAGCATGAATGAGTTAATCTTAAAATGACACAATGTGTGACCAGTGTTATCTATCACGTTTGCCAGTAGTGTTGCACACTTACAGCACACACACACACTTTTCAACTTAAAAGGACACGTGCTGATTTTAGAATTTGTGTGGCAAGTTTGCAAATCAGGTTACAACCAGACCCAAGTTAAACTAAATGTTTTTGTCTTCCAACATCTCCAAATTCAGTAATCAAAGTTGAAAACGAGGAGCACTTTGAAATTATTATTATTATTTATTATTATATTCCTCTAGTCTGTCAATTGAAATGCTTGCCTACAAAACACCGGCAGTTCAGACTATTACCAAAAGTGTTCTAATACAGCTGTTGTAGTGACTCCAGGGGAGAGATATTTTTGGGTTAAGCATCATTTGAGGCTGTGTGTGGCATGTGCTACTTTCTTTGTGTCTGAGTGCTGTCGCAGCATGCTCAACGCTGAAGGAAACTCAATGTGACAAGTGGTCTGCTGGTGTTCCGGTGATGGAGGGTAAATGAGGAGGAGGAGGAGGAGGAGGAGGAGGCTGGGTTTGCCTGGGTCACCTCTAATCCTGTTAGGGTAAATCATTTCCTTAAGACTTTTCCACCCATCGCCTCAAATCAGAACATGGTCCTGCCCCACCAGGAGGGGGCACAGTGAAACTCAAATCCCCTCATTTTTCTCATGTGCCACTAGAATTTTAAATGCATGGTGTTTGCTATAAATGCCATTTAAAAACACTCCATGTACAGTATTTGCCACAGCAAGAGATTACTGCTGTCTCTTTTAGTTTGTCTTACTGTACTCTCCTGTGAGCTGCAGTTGTTTTCACTGAAAATTTGCAGAGATAAACAGCTGCCTCTACTAAAGGAATTCACCATTGTAAATATACTGTAGATTTTATTTTCTCCCCGACATGACTTTGTAAAGCCACAGTCATTGCTGCTGTATGAAACATTGTTCCATTATAGCAGAACTAGGACTGTGAAGAGCCCACTCTGTCTCTCTAGGTAGATGCATCCTCTCTACTTTAAGTTTCAATTTGCCTCTTTGCTGCCATGCAAAAGATGATAATATGGAGCTAGATAAAGCTGCAGCCGAACCAACTGTAAGCGCTTCAGACTGTGGTAAAACAAATCAGTGGGTTTAGCCTCTTCTATAGACATTAATGACAATTTGAGAAATGTATCAAACTGATTTATATTGCTATTGTTTTCTATTAATTAAACGACAAACCTGTATTTGTGGTCTACATAAACAGCAAACTGTAAAAGTCAACTTCTAAGTAAAACTGCCTAGTTTTATTTTTTGTTTTGTTTTTAGACAGTTTGACCAATCTACCATATTTATTCAAAATAGTTAGTGAAATATTTAATAATGTTCAAATGTAATCAAAACATTGGCTTTATATTGGTTGAAAAAACACTTTAATAATTAATTAACAATGACAAACTGCTTGACAATGTGTTGATAACTGACGGCGGCTTTAGCTACTTCAGCCAACGTTAGCTTCACAGACTGACAAGGACGTACTGCTTCACAGCCCCAAACCCTGGAGGTCTCGACTCAGATATTTTAAGGTGTTGAACAATGACATGATGTGCTTGGAAGTTTAACTGGGAGATTCAGACATCTCTGTCCATCAGCTGTCTGTCCCCACAACTGCCCAGATACCCGCTAGCTTTATGTACAAAAAGACAAACCACTCTGTTGGTCTTTTATGAACAGCAACAACACACTTCTTTAGCCTGAAGTGTTCTTTCACCTCCTTAAAACTTTCACTTTGCAGCTTAATAAGACTGGTAATTATGCATGCACTCCTACAAATTTCAATATAAAAATGTATTGAAAAAAAAAATAGTTCAGCCCTAGGCAACAGGAAAGAAAATTGCATTCTATTATATATTTTGCAAGCAATAAACAGAAGAGTGTATGTGTAAAGATTATGTTGACAGGTTTGTTGACTACAGTTCAGACTAAAACTGGGTAAGCCTTCTCAGTATTACTGGGTGGGGGTGGGGGGTCACTTACTGCCTTAGCAGGAATGTGTGAAACATTATGAAGATGTCATCACCTGTTCAGAGCTGGGAACCCTAGAGATTTTCAAATGGTATTTAGTCCTTGTCTCTGATAGTTTACTGGCCAGACATTTCCCTAAAAAAGCCTCTTTGCTCAGGCGTAGGACCCGTTTACTCTGCACACTCCACTCTCCGTGTTTTCCCCAGGGTTTCTTGTAGTACAGATGTATTTTTGGTACCAGTGCATTTTCCAAGCTCCGTTCCAACATTGTGCTCATTTCTCTGTTTGGACTATCATAGATCTAAAAGAGGGCCAATTATGCAATTTACCATTATTAAAATGGAGGGCAACGAGATCTTTATCAGACAACTTATCATATCCTCCACTCAGTTTGAATACCCTGATTAATTCCCTTTAAAAAAAGAACACAATTGCCCTCTAATGCCGTATTATGCAGTCTCAGTTCGTTGAGCGTAATGACATGATTCAGTGCAGTCATCATACAATTTGTGATTTCAATAGTATTTACTCAACACTGTACAATTAAATGTCTCATAGGTGAAATCAAAGACATAGTTTACTTCGTAATCTTGCGGTTCATTCACGAGTGAACTTTCACACTATTGGACAAATCATTCAGTAAAACGAAGATGGTGAATAAGAATATTGTTTACATTTCTAATGTGTTATGGACACATTTAATCTGTACCAGAAATGTTACACATGCGAGATGTCATCTGAACTGATCAAACTGGCAGTTTTGGGGTCAATTTTGCTTCTTAGATTTGTCCATAATGCAATCAAACATCTACCTCTATACACAGGAACGTGTAGATTTGATCATATAATGGGTTGACACAGAGACACCACGATGACGGCATACCATCCCAGAAACCATGAACCATCAGATGTTGAGAATGTGTGAACAAGTTACTTCTACCCTATCAATCAAAGTAGGGAATGTCAGCACACTGGGAAAACCCTGGGTTATCAATACCAAAAGTAAAAAATTGAAAGCCTGTCAGCAAAGATCTTCAGTTGCAGTATGGACATGCAGGAGAGCTGAGGGTGCTTCAGGGTTTTATTTCTGGTTATCTTATTGGGAAGCCAACTAGACTGTCACATGACATGTCACAGTAACCAATGAAAGTCTTGAGTTGACAGTAAACTATTTAGAAAATTTGATTTTTAAATGGACTGTTAAGAAAGCTACCAAGTCAGAACTCAGAACCTGTCAACTGGCAGACAGATATTCGCCATACCTTCATTTCACTCTCATCTCGAACAGAATAATTGACGTTGCCATTGTTCTACCTAGCGTGTCCTCACCCACAAAGTGGCCCTCTGTATAGATACCACTGGACTCTTTCTGACAAACTGCCCCAACCTTCCAGCCTCGCAGCTTTCTGAGGTGTCACATATCCACTTGCGCTTGTTGCTAAAGGCAGAAGGGAGGAGGAATGATTTGGCTAGAAATAGCAGTGTCACATGAGTGTGTGCAGTGACCAGTCAGGCAGCTGCTCATCCTTACATGGAGCCCTGCGCCATCCGTACAATCAAATGCAAACAAGGGGGGTAACATTATCAACACAACAGCGTGGACCGGATCACACAGGTCGATGATTCATGTCTGTGACTTGTCACGCCCTTCACCACACTAGGGGTGCAGAGTTAAAATGGACACGTGAGCTCACACCTGTTCAAACATCGCAATTTCTACAAACTCAGAACAACTTTCACAAGGACAAAAGAGAAAATAAAAAACACATGCCTTATTAATGAGGTTATGCTCGTACAATTGAGAAAATATTTACACGTAAGAAGTTTATGCCCACAATAAAAATGTATTTTTATATTTTCCCAGATCAGATTACAGTGGAATTACTATTCTTTAAACATTTAAGAGAAAAATCTTTTTTTTTTTTTTTTTACCAAACCTCCCAGTTTCTAGTTATAAAAAAATAATGTTCATGATTTCTTTTCAATATTTTGCAGCCCACTCAAAGTTTTGCCAATCCTTTCCTCAGTAAAAAACTAGCTCTTTGGAAATTCAGAGGCGATCTGTAGGTAACAGAAGCACAGACTTGAATCCACCAGAAACATACAGTACATAACTAAATGTGTTGTTGACATGACTTGACAGATCATCCCAGATGCCAAGAATGACTTTCCACAAGCTTCCCTCAGTATTTCCTGTAGTGCGTATTGTTTTTCAAAGCCTCAAAACTGACCCCAGGGTTTAATGGCAAAATCATGACTCATTAAAGTCAACCAAGCCCTGGGTGCTCCTGAACAAATGTACTTGAGTGAGAAGAACAGGAAAATAATGTCCATTCTACCTCCCATAAATAAAAAGCACAATGCCTCACAGTTCAGCAGTAAGCCTGTCATTAGCATAGTTAACACCAGGCCAGCACCCAAACAAGAGACGCTCTGTGTGACAGCGCTTTGATACAGACCCTGCCGCTTACAGAAGGCCACCAGAAACACTACAGAATGGCTCTCATGGCCCGAGTGGAGAGGACAAACACAGCCAAGGAACACACAACAGGTCAGGGAAAACCACGCAGCTAGCATAAGCAGTCACACGCTACCTCAGGTAATAAATGGCTAATTGTTCACATGCAAGTTGGTATGAGTTTCCTTTTCATGGGAAGAATCTAGAGGTATTTAAGCAGGCCATAACTTAAAGAATGGAGTTTTTTTCTTGGATGGATAACCCTCCCAAAATTCAAGTGAGTGTCTCTTGCTTCAAAGCAACCAAGACGGGAAAACTACCGGGAAGCATATGGTTTCCAGCATGATTAAATAACCGAGTCAATGCTAACTGTGAATGCTGATATTTGACAGCAGAAACGTTTAAAAATACCACAATCATTCTCCGAAGACATGTCGATAAAGAATCTCAGCATTATGGGCTATTAAGGCTCACTTTTAGGTCAAACAAGAATGCAGGCCTACGTGATGGTGGTAACGGGAAGGCAGAGAAGCATTATGGGATGCCAGCATTTTTTCCTGTCTAATGGCAAGCTGTAAGCTTGCCATTAGACAGGAATTCCCTGAAACCAGCTGCATACATACATACATACATACATACATACATACATACATACATACATACACACAGATTTAAGTGTATAATTTGAACAGTATTTCTTGCATCCAGGCAACTTAGATCTGGTTAAATACTGGTACAAAACTGAAGCCGTGATTTTTAAGTAGTCTAATTAAGAGCTGAAATACTTTTGATTCTTTTCCCCAGCTTTAATGGTGCCCTTACCCTGAAGCACTGCTGAAATTAAATCATCAAGACACCCACGGGACTGTGATATCTGAAAAACTGCTAATCTGAAGTTGGTTTTCAGCGCATTTCTCCATCACTAACAACTACCTTAACGTGTGGTCTTCTCAGTTTCCCCTAACAATAACAACCCTCGCATGGCGACCTTTTACTGCCCCCTTCTGTCCGGTGTATCTTCTTAATAAAAAATGAAAAGACACATTATCAGCTCCACATGATCAATGACAAGCTTAACCAGTCTTTTCGCAAAAACATGGTTTAAGCAATACGGTTACACGCACGCACGCACACACACACACACACACTCACACACGCACACACACACACACACACTCACACACGCACACGCACAGTGCATGAAGATCCCCACTCTTTCTGTGCCATCATGTGATGTTGCCATGGCGAAGGAGGGCTCAGACATAACAGTGTGATTGTGCTCTGAGGGCGAGGTGGGCCGCGATCAGAGAGACAGACTGTTCTCCGACTGTGACATTGCCAGCCCCGGTGCCAACTGTCTTTCCGCCCACAGAGACACGGACACTCCCACTGGCAGAAAGGCCAGCCTGCACGGGGCCCTACCGTCATGGAAACCAGAACCAACTCCTGTGCATTTTCCATGCATTGCTTTTTCTCACGACTCATGTCAATCGGCAAGATCAAGGTCAGGTCTTCTTAGAAAATGTGAATCACTTCTAAATTCTGAAAGCCGACTATACTTGTAAAAATAAATAATATAAAACACAAATCCATCCATCAGTTGTAATAGCAGCGTTTATGTTACGCCGGCTGTAGAGCAAAAAAATAAATAAATAAAAATGTAAGCAGCTCTGTGAGACAGTACTTGGGCACAGTGGTGCTATGAGCTAAATGCTAACATGGCTTAGTTTAGCATGTTAGCATGCTAATATTAGCTATTTAGCAATATATTTTACTCAAAACCATAAATGTCTGCCTGGTGGTGCTACAGGGGGAAAACAATGGGGAAACTAATGCAGATCAAAATTCCAGCACTGTTGTCTTCTTTAGGATAAAGTATAGCATTTATAACAGCTGGGACAGGTGCTCCGAATCACAGCAATCAACTTAAGAGGCCAATCTAAGGGAGGCCTGAGACCAAACACAGGTCCGATAATGGAAAAGTCAGGGGGATCATCAAAGTCATTAGGATTTATCCTCTAGGGATCATGCAAGTCTGTACAAAATGTCATCTTAATCCATTCGATAATTGTTGAGATATTTCAGTCTGGACCACAGTGGTGGACTGCCTGACACTGCCATTCCTAGACACTCGCATGGCTAAAAATGTCAACATAACAGAGAAATCTGTTTGTCTGACAAACAGTCTAAAGCTGGAGCTAGACCGATAAATCAGACGATAAGTAACAAGACATTGCAGTGCAAGAATGGTGATTTAGAAACAGTGTCTCCATGACCAAGTTTGTCCATCTAATTCTAAAATACAGGTATCAGCACATCGGTTTCAAGCTATGTCTAAAATATACATTTAAGATATAAAACAAAGGCTGAAAATCCAGAAAAACGCAAATACGTTGCCATTTTTGTGTAATCACGTTTCGTAAACTATTTATCCAAAATTTTTAATTGTTCATGTTATATTTTTGTTTTCGTATTTCCCTGATTATGAAAATATGGCTTTGGATCTGCAATCATGAATCAGACTATGTAGATAAATCTTGTCCCACTGTTTGTTGAAAAGAGAAAACATAGCATATAAAGTGTTTGAGAAAAAGGCACACCAGAGCGAGTCTGTGAAGTAATGTGGTGTGACCTGCACGCTCATGGAGGACATTGCTGTCACGGAGCGAGAGGCCTAAAGGTGAATTCAACATTGACCTGGAACAAAAAGTGGAGTCATAGATGGCATAAAGTTCTTAGAACCTAAAACTGCCAGTGCAGATGTACTGAGAAAGCAGGGCACACCTCCATGAAAACTGGTCTGACTTTGCTCTCTCAGCATCGTGTTGAACATGAAAACATTACACAACGCACACATACCTCCCTTCCTCCACTGACAGCCAGCTTCAACACAGAACTTCCAAAACACAAGCTTAAGCTGCCTGACTTAACTGCCGTTTAAATATGCACTGCTTTGTGTCTGTTATGAAGCATTTGGATTCATGGGTGAGCATAAAAGAGAGACTCTATTGACGGTGAGGTCCACGCTGTGGCTGCACTGTCCATGGAACTGCCAATTTAGTGTGAATCACTCTGCCTCGATTGTTTTTTTTTTTCAGAAGGATTACACTCACAAAAGGGAAGGTCAAAGTACAGTCAAAATATCAATTGAATCTGTGGTAACATGGTCAATGGTAATATTAGTTTTTCCTCTTTGCCAAAGCTGTCTGATGAGACAGCGTCACTGCAGCAAGACTTGCTGGTGTTCAACACACAAGTTGAACCGGAAATGTTTCTTGGAAAGCAAATCAGGCGGCTTCAAATGCAAAACAACAGATTCAACTGTGTGTCTGCAAGAACTTTGAATTTGTACAAATCAATTTTCAAGAGTTCTACAAATAGTGTGTCTAAGGTATAACCATAAGTGAAGGGTGTGAGGAGCTGCAAATACATTCTGGTGCCATTGCATTATTACTTCTTCATAGATAGGGGGGTATTTTTCTAAACAATGTAGGAATGGGAGAGGCTGGCGTCTTGGTCCTTATCAAAGGACCTGGTCAACAGAAGACCCAGACTGTGCACTCGTGTGTTCACATAAAGCATAAAGGGTGTGTTAAAGGAATAAAGTCATTAATCAGCCTATCTTATCATATTACAATTTTATATCTTTCTTATAACCTTTATGGCTAGACAAGATACAGCAATCAGTGTTCTTCCTGTTTACGAGCCCATGCTGCGTGAACGTACTGATTTTAGGAGAGAAAACCACTAAAAGTAAAGCATGTGAGGGAGTGGCACAACACGGCATTCTTCTTCTTCTTTCTCACTCTTTCTTATCGTGATATGCAGATTAATCATTAACTCACAAACTCCATTCTGGCTGCTTGACTTCCACTGCCTTTATAGGCCACATGATAAGATATGTTTAGTGGGGGGGAAATATAAAAGAAAATGATATGAAAATGTTATTTGACATTCTTTTTTAAATAACTGGCCATGGACAAAACAACAGGGACACGTGACAATATATTGCAATCCATAACAAGGGTCATACAATAAATATTGCTGTAGTTGAGTTAAACACTCTTTACTATATGGCAAGTTTTGTATGATCTATATTACAGTAGTGAAATGTGTCCAAGTACATTTACTTTAGTGATGTTCTTTAGTACACATTTGATATACTTGCACTTTACTTGAGTATTTCCATTTTATGCTACTTCATACTTAAACTCCACTACATTTTTTAGAGGGTAAATGGTATTTTTTACTCCACTACATGTATTTGACAGCATAGTTAGTTACTTTACAAATTACGATTTTACATTAAAAAAAAAAATAAAAATAAAAAAATCACACACACGGTTATAGATTAAATTACCTCAAAAATAAATTGTAGTTGTCAGTAGTTACAATTATCTCCACCTCCACCAACTACAACAGTAAAATGCTGCTTACACATTAATGCAGCAGAACAATACTCACATTTTTCTGCATTTAATTCTGATATTTGCATTGTTTTAACTTTCATGCATGTATATTTTATTATATTTTATACGTACTATTTATTGTTCGTCTTTAACGGTGCCGCCCAGCAAAAGCATTTCACACTTTGATTCTACTTGTATAACCGGAAAGACAACAAACTTCTCGAATCTTGAATTTGAACACAACAGTTGCCGGTGGTCCAGTGGTTAGGCTTCTGGGCTTCCACAGAGAAAACCCCTGAGCAAGGCACTTCACCCCGAGTTGCACCAGGCGGACTGACCGTGTAGTTAGTTCACTGTGAGTAAGAGCGTCTGCTAAATGACAACTCGTGTAAATAATGTGCTCATTGTGCAGCGTGTTCCTGTTATTCTTTCCACCCCTCTATGTTGACTGTGGTGTGTTGTTGATTTCTCCTTTTTGAAAGTAGTTATTCATCACGGTGACAAAGGAAGAGGATCGCACTGAAAAAGCTGCTCGCCACCAGGAACATAGTGTACTGCCTGTCACAATAACTGCCTGGCTTACCATGGCAGATACATATCTGTAGGTGAGCAGATCAGGTTTGTTTCCATGTGCTGGCTGTCTGGCTGCATGTCCTACTGAAACAATGAGACCATCCACGGTTGAATATCAAAGAAGACACACCAGCAACGCGACAATAAATGCATGGAACTCAGTGAAATGACCCGAGGCACTTCAGAGATGTTTGGGATAGGCTAGTCCTAACTTCTTGATTATTTTTGGGCAATGGGGCGGTAGTGGCAGTGCACATTGCGCATGCCCAGTTGTCGACCCGCCTTGTCGTCAAACAGTGTCTGCTCGCTGCACGGAAAGCTCACCAGAGTGAAATGAACTCGCGTGATTAACAGTGAAGTGATTACACGCTCGTTGAAAGCCGTGCTCTGGGCCAATTGCTCGTTTCTTCCACTTTGCCACACCGGTTCAGACCGGTGTACAGACCACCGGAGAGTGTATCTGGAATTGGTGCTATTGTGATACTCTTATCGGATGTGGACCCGCACACGTGTAGCAGCTCCATTCACTCGTTTAGTTGCATGCGACCAGTGGCAACAATATCCCGAGCACGCGAACACAAAAATGTAGCCACTTGTGGTGAAATGCAACATTTACAACGACGCCTGTCAAACGCTACGCGAACACACGTCCTCGGACTGCGTGGCTTTGAGCTGCAGCAGCTGATTTTAAATGCACAGACATTTCCATTTCACGCGGTGTTCTTCACTTACCAGGCCCGTTCGTCCTCCTTTAAATGAAGCCCGCACGGACGCTCGCCACAAAGAACTGCGCAAGGAAAGTGGCTAAACAAGCTAGAAACCCCGTCGAAGGGGAAAAGACACATGGGCAGCGTTTTTTTTTTTTTGCCAGACAAAATGTACTTACCAACGAAATAGGACACCACAAGGGGGAAATGTGCCGTCCCTCTCCGCCTCCACGCCTCTATCACTGACTGTATTTTCCCAGAACCGCGTTCTCCGTGGGCTGCGTCGAAAATGTCACAGATTCCAGCAGTAGCTGCCGTCCCCGCGGAATGGTTGCCCTCGACTCGGACGACTCACGCGACCATGTTGCCCTGAATGTCGCCTGCTGCTCTCATCCGGGCGTTTGGGGATTGAGCCGTCGTCTCAACGCTGTTCAGGATGACAGCTACGGGATGAAGGAGGGGAATAGCGTGAGGGAGGGAGAGAAAGAGGGAGAGAGAGAGGAGTAGTGGTCAATCTGTTGAGGGCAGGGTGACACCATGTAGGAGGGAGAGGGAACACACCTAATACCATTAATGGGGATGTATCGCTTATTCAACAAATTGGTTAAATTACGCATTTGAGCATATATTCGTAGGGCATCATTGACTGATTTGTAATTCTCATGATTATTCGGAACATATTAAAGTGGTTTCTATATCTTAACATTTCCTTTAACAGCAGGAATATTTATCTCCAACGTACTCACATTTTTATTTGATTTCAAAAAGCCCTTTGAAATAAAATAAAGAGAGATCCCTTAATGCATTTTCTCCGAGCAAAGATGACACAACCAGAACACACAGTACAGTCACTGAGTGTGCTTCCACATCTAGTAAAGAGCGAACCCATTGTGCTGTTCCCTCCCAATACTCTGCTTTTATTGTGGATTATTGTTATGGTTGAAACGTGCCGAGCGGAGGAATCCGTGTCATTTTGGTGGAACAATATCGTTTATTTGACCAGAATCTCTCTCTTGACCTCGCCATTGTTCTACCCCTCAGAGGTGAAGTGTGTTTTTTCGGGTGAACATTATGATCACTTTGTCGATGGTAATGTTTAATCCGTCAAAAATATTGGCAGCTATTATTGCTGTGGCCACGTGCGTAAGGCATAAATGTGTTACGTAACCGGCCCAGACAGTCAACAACAGTGGGTGGGAGAGAGAAGGGAGGGGTTGTTTGTAGGGTAATTAAACCAGAATCAAGTGTGTGACATTAATGAACAGAAGCAGAGAAAATGTATTTAATCATTAAACAACACACGGTAACCTCGAATGTTTGTTAAAAAACATTCTCCAAAGTTTAAAAGAAGAAATCCCTTGGGAAAATGGATGATTATGTGGGAGCATTGGTGTGTGTGATCTGAGAAATAATTTCCCTTTTGAGCTGTATAAATGCTTGTTGAGACATGACTTTGCTCCTTTCAGCCAGTGTATGGGTGGAACAACTGACTCTTACGAACTCTCTTTTTCATCCATGTCTGGCTGGGCCTGGTTTATTATTCCACATTGGACCTCACACAGCCATTTACAGTTGCTCAACCTACATACACAAGTCCACAGACGTAACAGATTACAGGAGGACACCAAAAAGAATTTAGCCTGTTGGCCAAATCTCCCTACATACACTCCCATCAACAAATAAAGTGTGGCTTTTCCTGTCATCATAATCCTGCGAACATCTTATAAGGGACTATTTTAATGCTCACCCCGAGTGAGGATAAAATAGCAATTTATATACAAAAATGTTGATATGGGGTTTTCAAACATTTACATATCATTTCAAAACCCCACGTTCCCACATGCCACCAACCCCATCCCCTGAAGGACTGGCCAACACTCACAAGCAAAAAAAACAAACAACTAACACAATGTGTGAGAGTCATAATAATCTTCACATTGACAAAAAAAAAGGGACTCTACAATGATTGTACAACATTGTGGTCATCAGTGACAGGCGTTAAGTTAGTTTTCTTTTAGACATTTTCAGAGCAGTCCAGGAATGTTTGCCATACTTTATGGGACTTATCAATCAAGCCCTGATTATAGTGTATTTAAGCTTTTCCAACCTTAGATGAACCATCACCAGTGGTTGAATAAGTATGCAGATCTTCGTAAAAGTAAACTGCGAAAAGAGATATCACTTAGATCTACGCAGTGTTACACTTTATTTGAACTTTCGGTCTAACAGACTAGAGCACTTAAGTAAAAGTAGCAATACTACAGTGTAGAAGTGCCGTAACAAGTAGATGCATTCAAACTTTTACTTTAGTAAAAGTACAAAAGTATCAGCATTAAAATATAGCCTAAAGTACCAAAAGCAAAAGTACTCATTATTCACAATGGTCCATTTTAGAATCACGTATATTAAATAAAATACTGGATGATAATTATTGATGCATTAATGTTGTCACTTTAATGTTGCAGCTGGTAAAGGTGGAGAGCATTTGAAATATTATATATACTGCTGGGTAGCTTAACCTATATCATACTTTATTAGTTGATGTATATGTTGTATTAATAATCTTAATCTAAATTTAAAATATTCAGTCAAATATTTAAAACTGCACCTGATACATATGGAGGTTGTATGGATTAGGTCTGTCACCAGGGCACACAATTAGCACCATTTACCAACCAAATATTGGTAATGTGTCCAAGAGGCTAGTAGATTTGTATCACTCACCAGCCAAAAAAACATGGTAATCTATTGAATGGCTGGTCAAATTTTAACATTCACTAGTCATTTTGCCGGTGGACAAAAACGTAGGACTCATTTTGCTCCCTGGCTGCCAGGATATCCGATTCATGCTATCAGTCAATTTCATCTTTAATTCCTTTCTCTCGTTTTGGCAAATAACAAATACCTGTATATCGTGACACCACTATCTTCTTACGTCATATCTGTGTTAAGATTCAATGATCAAATTTGACACAAATAGTGATTTATTTCTTTATTCAGGTGTAGCAACCCCGTTCAGAAGCTCGTAAATGTAACTGTTTCTTCACAGCTCTTGTCAACGCCACTTGTCAACATCTTGTGCCTCAGATGTACTGTCTGCTGCTAACAGTCACACAACAAATATCACAGACTCATCATAATTACGGGAAATTGATCCTCTTTGTTCTTGCTTTCCTGGAGTCTTCTCAGACCATGTTGAGTTCCGGTTCGCTGCTCCTGTACTATTTATTGTACAGTCTGTGTTGCTATGATAAACAACAATTAGATCAGAAAAATGTCAATTTCGGACCATTTGGTTTCGCAGCAGGTCACATGCATGTTACTATGTTCTCAGTGACATTTAAATGTATGTTTTTGGAGTTACGCAATTAACCTATGGATTGGCAAACAGTGTGTAAAAGCCATTAATTAAGTAAACTGCAGCTTAGCTTTTGTCACACTGGATAATGAGTACATTCTGTATTAGTCTCGTGTCTGGGCAAGCCTGGCTGGGTGCGGTGTTTACCACATTTTCTGAATATACTTCCACCACTCAAACAAACCTTTATTCTAAATGTCTCGTATGTACTTTAATCTTTATGGCTTCCAAAAATCAACAACCTGCTTTTACGTCATGCTTCAGGATGATACATGTTTTTAAAGCTCTTTTTTGTTCCGCGCTTCATATATGAATACTTGTTGAATCAGTATTTCTGATTTCATCAGTTGTTTATGATGAATTGAAGTTTGTTTTTTTCTTTCTTAAAAGCCTTTCTTTTGAACTTTTTTAACATCAATATGCTGGAATCCATTTACATAACCCACTGTACTGTGAGCTAAAGTGTTTAGTTCTTACCAGGGTGTTACCGTCTGTACATATCTCGCTTACACTAGTGACTGTAAATTTAGCTGGTTCATGTTAGTTTGTTAGCTCACACAACTGCCATTATACAGTAGCATTTATATATCACATATAAAGCCGTTTTCAGACATTTCACTTGTGGCAAATCAACATGATACAGACAGACACAGTAGATGTTCACATATTGCACATGAAAGACATTGTGTAAAATAACTGAATTCACATGTGGGTTATTACATGTAAAACCGCATTTCATATGTGATGAATTCATATATTGTGTAGGCATATGTGGTTTGCAGACTTTTGTATAAAATGTTGTTCCATGTACGTGCACGTAGTCCTGTAGTTTAGTTCATTGTCAAAGTTTACATTGAAAACATTAATTTCACATGTCATTTTTCTTATACCTCAATACTTCTTGTCTTCTGCCCAAGTGTTTCCACCCAGGTTATATTTATCAATGACAAATGGTTGACATTGAACATATCACGTATTGACAACAATATTCACTTTTATGTTTTTGTTTAGAATCAGAATCAGAATCCGAAAACCTTTATTCGTCTCACAGCGGGGAAATTTACAAAAGATAGACAAAATATTGTGGTCTTGATTCAAGATTAAAAAAGTAAATACTGACTTGAAGCATGCTGGATATTAATTTCATTGTCAAAGTCATGTGGTCTGAGCACCCACCCAAGCATCCAACAAGCACCTTTCTTTCTCTCAGTTGCATATGAAGGCTTGTATACTGACATGTTTCCCATGAACCCAATTGCAGTACGCTTTGGGACATAACTCTGGTCCTTTTTCCTTCATACTTACAATCAATATCCAGTAGGACATTTCACATACACAGCATTTGTTCATTATATTCTAAATGTTCATCTTTCTAAAATGTCAAACTTTTAAAATGGACTCTACATAATGCAGTTAATACACCAACTATCTGCTGCCATCTTGTGGCAAAACAGGACGTAGCTGTGACCCTGACTGCGTTTCCTTTTTGGTTATCACTTTATTCACAGTAATATTTGAATGGCTATGTGGCTATGACAAAAAAACCCAAATAAGAAAGACTTCACAGAGTGCAGGACAGCACGCAGCACTCCGGAGAGACAAGAGGAGGCGGACTGTGTTCACATCAATGATGCTTGCTATTTAAACGTCAAAGTTGATGGACGATTTTCCCTGATGTCGAATTGTGTAGACGTTAGACGCCATATTATCTGCCCAGAGAATTCACCATTGTTTTTGTTAGTTTACATTCCTTCTGCCGCACATTTTTAAAGAAATGCACTTCAGGAATGTGCTGCTACAGTTTTTGCTGTGTTCTGTTGTCATGTTTTTCGTGTGGAGCAATAATGGACTAAGCTACAACTGCATTTCGTTGCGCAAACCTGTGTTGCATAATGACAATAAATGAACTTAAAAAATCCTAAAAACATACGGCCATTGATATAATTTATACCACTTTATGCAAATCCTCAAATACACGCCATATCATTTTTTTTAATCAAATATGATCACAGAAAATGTATCTATAAATTATGTATATACGTTAACATGCACATGCTTAATTAACAAGCTATATCTTGATTGTTTAATCTACGAAAATTGTGTAAAAATGACAACTCGTGGTTTTACATGTGTTCTATTTCTTGGCTGCACTCAGTGACTTCCTGATCTTAACTCGTGAGCTTTAGAGATGCTGTTAAACGGAGAGTTACCTTTGGACAGAGCCAGGTTAGCTCTCCCTTTCCCTCCACTTTCCCTGTTCCCAGTGCACGTATGTTAAACTAAGATAACTGGCAACCATACATGAGAGTGGTATGGATCTCAGCAAGAATGCGAATAAGTGTATTCCCCAAAAATGACAAACTACTCCATTAACTTTCAGTTGTTTTGTATACTGACACTGTGAAAAACTCGACCCTGTGTCTTTTTATTGGTAGGCTGATGTGGATGCTCCATCAAGAAATACATTTTCCAATGTGCCATCTTCCTTTCTTTCCCACAGAAAATGTTTTTAATATCACCCGAACAGATGGACACAGCAGGGTTAACCAAGCAGCTCAAAATTACCTTTTGACTTAATTAATAATGTTATACTTGAACTGTGGTTACATTGACTTGAGAAGATGTACTTTCTAACACTGGTTTTGTGTGGCGTATGAGTGCTGCTGACTTTCTATTTAATGAAATTTGCAGAGTGAATATTATAAAGTCAGCTACAAACACGTTCCCTCTTCCTCATAAGCAACATACACGTCCGGCCTTCATTCATTCATCAGCTATGTTGTCTACATACGGCCCTGCCCCCCTGTCTCCCTCTCGCGCACACACGCACCACGTACACACGCTCTACAGCACACACACAAACATGGCGGCCTCTGTTTCACCGCTACGCTCCTCCTTCAGGATTTGTAGCCCGTTAACGTTACACCATCACTGCTGCCGGGCCAAACTGCGGATGCACAGAAAATGCGAAAGTCAAAGGAGACATCTTCAGCAGTCGGCGACGAGGTAAACGGCACCCGGTTTAAAACACCGCTGTTTCTTTCTTTTAATGTACGGTATTACTTTGCGGAGGGATGAGCTACGCTTCAGCACCGGTGAAGGCGTGTGTACCGTCACGTGCCAGAGAGGAGGGTGATTGACAGCAGGTTTCACCTGTCACAGTAGAGAGGGCGGGCTTTACGGACATGCCTTTAGCTGAGGGAGCATTTACAGGTCTGATTAAACGGATTAAACCCACTGTTTTGTCACCAAACGTGTCCGTATTACATAACTCGCCGCAGTTTCTCCGGTTGTAGTTAGCTTAACGTTGAAGAACACTGCACACTGTCGTTAGTGTGGCTGCTGCTGGAGGACGGTTAGCTTCAGTTAATGTGATTCACCGGTGATGATAATAACCGGATAACGTTACCGCAGTACGGCTGCTACACTGGTTTCTCAGTGTCTGCCGTACTTTAAAACATAATCATGGTGAGGACGGTAGTAACGTCAACGCGTTACTCTGGTTACGAACTTACTGTTAACGTTAGTCATTTCCGTTACACCTCCAAAACCAACGTTTTTTTCTCTTCTCAAAAATTCGCTCCACCATGTTTGTGCCGGGCAACCAAATAGCATTTTTGGCATTTACACACAATTGTACTTAATATACATCAAACACAGCCTTAATACTCATGATTAGTAACATAACTTTACACTTTTATCAAAAAAGCAAACGGTCGCTTTGTTTCTCTCAGCAGGCCTCTGAAGTGCTGCTGTTAAACGAGCTTACATGAGCGAAAAACTGCAAATTAACATTTAAAAACGTGTCTTTACTATATACAAAGTGTACCAAGTACAGCAGTGGCTGACTGCAATGCTTTTCAAGTATTTAGTTATAAACCAACATATTAGACAAATTGAAATTTTAGACCTGATGGTGAAACATTTAAGGATTACAAAAAGGAGGACATGAATGTAAGACATTTCACACAAATTCATCCAATATTTGATACATACATTTCAATTAAAACTACAAATCTCCACCTCATGATGGCGCTCGATGAAGGGTCAGGGGAGTCCGTAGGATTCATCATCTGAGGACATGACTACGCCTACATCTGTACCAAATCTCATGGCATTTCATCTAATAGTTATTGAGATATTTTGGACCAAAGAATAACACCACCATCCATAGTGCCATGATTCAAAATGTGTTGAGTTGATGTGCTGCATCTTTTTCTACACACATTATAATCTCATTTAAACTATACAAAAGGGCAAAGATGTGACTGGTGTTGAAATGTGTACTTTGTTACCTGCGTCACATTTGAAACTGAAACTTTTGTCATTATTTAGTAATTTGCTGATTTTTTTTTTTCTTCTCAATTCTAGATTAGTTGTTTGGTTTATAGAATATGAGAAAATAGTAGAACACGCCTATTGCAATTTCCCAGAACCCATGTTGACATCTTCAGATTGTTTTTTTTTTTTATCTCACTGACAATCCAAAACACAAATATATTCAATCCGCTATCACAGAAAACCAGAAAATAGTCACATTTGAGAAGCTGGAACTATTACATTTTGTACATTTATGCTTCAAAATGACTTGAATTAATCGATTATCAAAATTCTTGCTGATTACATTTCTGTCACTCAACTAACTAACTGATTAATCCACAAATTGTTTAGATGTCTTCTTGATTTAATGTCTGTTTTACAACCTGTGATGTGGTCTGTGCTGTATATGTGCATTCATTCATGTCTTTATGATTTACGTCTCTAAGGCATGCCGCTGTAGTGATTTCGGGGACAGAGTTGGCTCGTCAGCTCCACAGAGAAATCCAGCGTGATGTGGAAGAGCTGGTAGCTCAGGGCAACATGAGACCCCACCTAGGAGTGGTGTTAGTGGGGGACTACCCAGCCAGTCGTACCTATGTTAAGAACAAGACCCGGGCAGCCAGCATCCTGGGTATGAGCATTGCATGCATTCCTGAACACTGTATGCATAATATGTATCATGCAGGTCAACACACATAACATAGATCTACCTCACGCATCTCACATTTTTAGGCATGCATGGACATATAGACACGCATGGATAAACACATTTTTCACAAGTAAAATCAATGCAATGTTGTGTAAAGTAACATGATGGCTATATTTAGAATATGGGCTGCAGTCTATTAGTCTTTTGCTTAGGAAGGGTCCTAACTCAGTGAAATGATCTGGAAGTTTTAGTGGCAGCCATGATAAGAGTTGGTCGAATTCTCTAAATGCTAAGGAAAGGTGATTCAATGCTTCCTTCCTTGTCTCATTTAGCATAGGGTACACTGGACCATCCTTACGAAAGGAAAGGAGATAAGGATGTCCCACAGTTACTTGCAGCAGCAACATTTAAAGCAATTCACTATTTGTCTGTCAATAACATCCGCCGTCGCTGTTTAATTGTACACTATGGATTCATTGAAAACATCCTTCTAAAGAGATGTAATTCTGTTTTGGACAGGAATCCTTACTTGAAAGCATTGAGTTTGTCACTACTCATTTTCTATGTGTTTATAAATAAAGTTGCTTAAAAAAAACACCCGCTGTCGCATAGTGGAAGTGCAGTCGGATTCTCTTAGCAAGTCCTTATGAATTCTCCTTCGCATCTCTCTTAGACCTCATGGCGTTTCTCTAACAAGGTTAAGGACACACATAGGACGTAATTTTTTTGGCTATTCGACCGCAGCCATGGAGTGTGTGTGATGTGTATGTGCTCTCCAGGTATTTCCAGTGACACCGTGGTGCGGCCTAGCTCGGTGTCCCAGGAGGAGTTGCTGGAGCTGATTGACAAGATGAACCGTGACTGGAGGGTCAGCGGCCTGTTGGTGCAGCTGCCACTTCCCGGTAAACACAGCCGCCACAGCTGCACATGAGTTTTACTCACTGACATCAAAGTTAAACAAATGAGCCGGTCTGTACAGTTCATTTTGCAGTGATTTCATCTCCCATGGTCTTTTCTCTAACGAAAAATCACTGTGGAAGTTGTATTGAAGGGTTCCAGTGAGAGTGACAGTGAGCCAGCATGCATGATACCAGGAACCTGAAATCAAAGCAGCTAAATTGAATTCGGCCCTCATCAGTTCCGTTATTGACACCAGTGCCTTTCCTACTGTGACAAGTGAAAATGTATTCTGTGAAAAAGGCCTACTGCTTAGAACAGCATGTAATCCCAGTGTATGATGTGGTTGTTCCAAAGGAAGAAATAAAATAAATAAATATCTGTCCTACTCCTTCCCCCCGTTAGAGCACATCAATGAGCGGGCAGTATGTAATGCCATCGCTCCAGAGAAGGATGTGGACGGCTTCCATATTGTGAATATCGGTAAACTGTGTCTGGACCAGAGATCGATGGTGCCTGCCACACCTGCAGCGGTCTGGGAGATCATCAAAAGAGCAGGTAAACCAGCTCTCGGCTCCATTATTCATTTTTTTTTTACCTCAACTTTAAATGCTTTTGTTGTGCTTCTCATTGTGTTTTTGTATTGGTCTTTTTGTTTTTATTTTACTTTACTGCAAACAAATAATCCTGGAGGGGTCATTGAAGATCTATTCAATTAAATGAAGTTTAACATCAAGGTCGTATTTAGTTCAACGTGTTACGTCTGTCTTAATCATTACTCGTTACTCATTAGAAGCACATTTACAGAAAATTAAATTCCATCTAAAGTGCTAGCTGCCTTGTCTGCCCTGTTGGGGTAATTTGGCTCCTCAACTCATACTGTGTTCATATTCTACTCATCAAACCTTAAGCACATTTTTGATTTTCAATTACACCATTAAAGTCGAATGCAGTCGAAGGGTGGAGCGGGTACATGCTCCTGTTTTTTCACATTTGACCCACTAGATGGCGACTAACAATCATTTCCCCCACCTGCACTTCAATTCTGTACACTGTGTGAATGTACTAGATCACTACGTAAATGTTCTGGCAATTAATTAATATGCTGTGCTAAATGTAAATAAGTATGAAAATGTAGTGTAGTTACTCTTTTTCACAAACTATTCTCAGTGCAGCATCTATGACCGCTTTAGATTAATTGTGTACTGAGTTACAAAATATATTGTTCAAAACTTCCACGAGGAAAGAAACCTCTTTGAATTCATGTTGAAAAGAATTAAGCAATGTTACACGGAAAAAGTCCTAATATGAGAAAATTGGCTGCTGTTGGAAGCACTCCTCTGTTGCTTTACCAAACTAGGTAGAGGGCGTTGTTTTTAGCAAACAAGAAGAGCTAAAACTTCAGTCAAAATCTGATTTGTGCTGTTCAGGTAACTTTTGTGGCTGAGAGGCCTGACTGCTGGGTTGCATAGTCTGTCAGTAAAAGTTTAGAAAACCAGAAAGCAGGGATAAAGAGTCTGAGAATGTGAGGGAGGGTCCTTGACAATGTTGAAGGCTTTATTTGATATAGTGTTTATGATGATCACGATGGTATTAATGATAAGTGCCCTCTATGGACGAGTGAGAGACCCTGATGGCTGTTTTTGCTATCAGTTGTCGGAGAATTTTTGCAATTCCCATACCAGACAGTGTTGAAGCTGATGAAGAAGAATGTGTTGAGGATGCGAGGTGGAAGGTTTGCTGTGTTGACTGTCAAGTTGAGATAACTTGTGGAAACAAAAAGCAAGAGTCTATAAAACTTGATCATCTATATTATTCATTTACTTCTTTTGTCAGTTCTTTGTTTTTCATGGATTATTTGTGTAACGACAGTATTATATCTTCCCCAGTGAAAATGCTCAATCAATTTAAAATTCAGAAATCATATATATATATATATATTATATAATTATATATATATATATATATATATATATATATACACACACACATACAGTCAAGCCGGAAAGTCTGCACACCCCTTTCACCTTCACCTTGTTTTATTATGTTACAGACTTATTCTACAATAGATTAAGTTCTTTTTTATACCTAGTCTAATACTTAGTTGATGCAGCTTTGGCAGCGATTACAGCTTCAAGGCGTCTTGGGAAAGAAGCTACGAGTTTGGCACACTTGTTCCTGGAGATTTCTGCCCATTCCTCTTGGCATATCCTTGCAAGCCCTGTCAGGTTGGATGGGGAGCGTCGGTACACAGCCATTTTCAGCTCTTTCCACAGACGTTCAATTGGATCCAGGTCTGGGATCTGGCTGGGCCACTCAATGACGTTCACAGACTTGACTTGTTGTCATTTTGGAAGGTAAACCTTCGCCCCAGTCTGAGGTCCAGAGCGCTCTGGAGCAGGTTTTCTTCAAGGATCTCGGTGTACTTAGCTGCATTCATCTTTCCCTCTATCAAGACTAGTCGCCCTGTTCCCGCTGCTGAAAAACATCCCCACATCATGATGCTGCCACCTCCATGCTTCACTGTAGGGATGGTATTAGGCCGGTGATGACCGGTGCCTGGTTTCCTCCAGACGCAACGCTTGGCATTAGGGCCAAAAAGTTAAATTTTCAGACCACATCATTTTGTTTCTCATGGTCAGAGTCATCTAGGTGCCTTTTTGCAAACTTCAAGCGGGCTGTCATGTGCCTTTTACTAAGGAGTGGCTTCCATCTGGCCACTCTACCATAAAGGCCTGATTGGTGGAGTGCTGCCTGGATGGTTGATCTTCTGAAAGGTTCTCCCATCTCCACAAAGATACGCTGGAGCTCTGTCAGAGTGACCCCCGGGTTCCTGCTCACC
>CALSBV010002302.1:4549030-4561557 GCA_943590825.1 Bovichtus diacanthus
TGTAGTAATTGTTACAGGCGCGACATTGTGGTGCCAGGCTGTGGTGCATCCGGCAGAATAACCTCCCTCCACATGCCTGTTTGATCAGTCAAAGATGAAATACCACCCCGGGCTCTCTGTCATATTTTTGTTAAAATTCAATGTTCTTTTATTTCAGATACGCAGTGCAGTCAATCAAGCATCATTTATTAAGAATGTTTTCTGAAAAATGTGTTTGTGCAGGTATTGAGACGGTGGGGAAGAATGTGCTGGTTGCTGGTCGCTCCAAAAATGTTGGGATGCCTATTGCAATGTTGCTGCACACTGATCGCAAGCATGAACGCCCCGGGGGTAAGTGCGTGCGTGCGTGCGTGCGTGCGTGCGTGCGTGTGTGCGTGCGTGTGTGAGAGTGAGAATGTTTCTCTGTGTCTGTGCAGGTGAGTCAGCAATTCATTGTATTATGATATAAGTGCTGCTCTTTGTATGCAAATTATATTGCACCATCTTGGCTTTCCCTGAAAAATATTTGATGCTTTTGTCATCAGGATGTAACCGATAAAAAACAAAGTCTTTTATCCTTACTTTCTTAAACAAGCAATAAATGCTGGTGCACATCCTGCCAGAGGAGTACCAAGAGGAAAAAAACGGGCTGTGAAGAAAGAGTACTAACAGGGCGAGACTTATGGCAGACGGATCAACTGTCCTTATAAGGTTGTAGGAAGAAGGGAGGGGATTTGGGAAGGTATTCCATGGAATTTGCTGTTTAAATGAAGCAACAACATATGTTTGACCTCTCAAAGTATAGCAGTATTACTGGTCAGATCAACACAAAGCTCAGTAGCAGCTGCATGCAAACAAAATATGTAATATTATATGTAATTAGTGCCGTTTTCAGCTGTCGAGGAAGATTGTTTGAAGTTGTCGTAACTGGGGTTGTTTTATAATTCAAAGGAGTGGGCCACCTAAAAGTGATCTTTGCACACCGCACCCTCATCAGACATAAAGGTCATTAGACTGAAACACAGCTGCAGTCCTCACTGTCCATCACTTAGAGGGCTGCGTCATAGTTTTGTGTGATTCTCCTTATATCCTTTTTATTTTCCCTTCGTAAAATTCTCAACAGTAAGAGGGAGAGAAAACATGAAAGGAGAGAACAGGATGAAAAACCAATATGGATATGAATACTACTTGAGTTTGGTATTTGTGGTGAAACTGTATGTAATGTATCAGAATTTAGGATAAAACAAATAAACTTATCTGACGTAGAAAAAAAACCCCTTTCCATTGAGTTTTTGTTTTTTTTTGTAGCTATTGCATATTATCATATTAAAATATTATTTGCAAAGCCAGTTGTCAACAAACCAAGTTTACTTGGATAATATCTGACAGCCCTGATGCATTTTATTGAACTGGAAACCCAACAAGTGAAAGCATGTCAAAATATAACCCAGATACGCCTTAAAAGCATTCATAACAAAGCTCCACATCGTGTATGATTTCAATCATTATTTGTATCTTGTAACAGATTTATTTACTGAAGTTTGTGCATGTTGGAAACTACTATTCCTCAAAAGACGAGGCTTACTGAATGCGCACCAACACACAACGACGTGGTTAGAAAGCTGATGAAGCTGAAAACAAGTACCTGGTATAACTGTGCCAAGTACACTCTGCTCAAACTTCATTTTCACTTTGTGGTCAGTTCTTTCTCTCTCGCGCGTACACTCATAAGGTATGTTTCCTGAAAGTCTGATGTGCTGGGACTTGCCTCTCATTCTTATCTTCCTTGAAGCCCTCCTTGAGCGATCCTGTTTTTCCTGCCCCACACCTATGTCTGGTCATAGTTCAGTTGTGACTATGCAAGGATGTCCTCACACATTTTAGATTAAGATATGGATTACTATCATCATGTTCCCTTTTCTAATTGTGTAATAACTGACTAAATCAGGTGTCATCATCCCAAGAGTAATGTAATAAACAGGCTACCATGATTTGTGTTCGCACTCTTTTAGTAGCCTTTGTATATTGCTACAGAGCCATGCAGATCTGACATAACCCGAGCAAAAGCTGTTTGATTCTACTTTAACAAGCTTGTAAAGACTCGGACTATTTTCTTTTTAATAGTGCGGCATGCTTCTCTGACTATTTACTGCGGCGTGAATGTGCAGCATGATCGATCAATCGCGGTTACCTCCTGCGTCAGATGTTTTTATTAACCTTCTTGCCCACAATAGTGAAAACTGACTAATTAAATAATGCAGTTATAAGATTGGAAATCGCCAAGATTTATAAATCATAAAGATGTACAGCTTTCATGTAGTCCACGTGAAATATTCACATAAACATGTGCTTAAAAGTTTAAATGTTACCTCATTTTGATTTCATTTCAATATTTAATCTGAAATAAAAGACTACTTGTTCTTTGTAATTTAAGACATGCATGAAATAGCAGCTGATAATAAAAAAAAGGCAACTATTTTATAAACTGGAGCTTGTGAGATTTAGAAAATATTGATAAACCTTCAGAGTCATACATGGGTGACAGTCCTGACTCATTAAATATTTCAGAAATGTGTAATATTGTTTTCTGACATTAGCAGGCGTGGTCTGTACTGTAGGCACGCCTGAGGAAACGCTAAAAACATGTTATTGTTAGTCAGAATAACTGTCACTGTTAGCAGTTTTCAGAGGGACTGTTCCAAAAAAAACTGTTCCAAAAAGATTAAAATTTTTTATATATATTTGTTCACTGCTTTGAGCACCAGATATTAAATTTTTTCTTCTCAGGTGATGCCACGGTGACCATCGCCCACAGATGTACACCCAAGGAGCAGCTGAAGGAGCTAACCAGCCTGGCTGACATCATTATTGCAGCTGCAGGTAATTGCACCCCAGACACCATCAAGACACATGCCTGTGTATTGATTTACAGTTTAAGAACTGATTACCAAGGTGAAATATCTGATACAGAGAAAACTCTTTCAAGTTGATTAACAATACAAAATTATTCATAGGGTTTCGCAACATGTAGGTCAGCTTTAAGGCTGCAACTAACAATTACTTTTCAAATCTGCAATACATTTCTTATAGACTTATAATTTCCTTTACGTCAAAGGTGCATCTGTGTAATAGGGTACAGTATTTCCGTCAAAATGTGGAAATTTCAAACCAAATTTGAATAGAGACATTAGGTCAAAGATGAATCATGTAATGCAAAGGTTTCTTGCAAATCAAATGGATATTTGTCTGGGTAATAACTTTAATAACTGGATGAGCTAATGATGTGTGCAACCTCAAGTTGTTTTCCCTTCTTATGTATTATTCCATTAAAGACAATTTTTCATTACAAATTAAACAAATTGTATTTTAAGCCTCATGTGTTCACTCCTTAAAGATCCCCATATATATATATATATATATATGTCCCATAAAATGTTTGACCTTGACTATGCTGACTTGTATCTGTGCAGAGATGTGTTCCCATTCTTCTTCTGAAGAGGGCTGTCTGTTTCATACATATTGAGAGGGAAACTAGTGTTCAACACAACACCAGCAGAGAAACCTGTAGCTTCTCCAATATCTGACAAAAAATCTCGCTTGATATTATTGTATGTTTCACAAACACTAACGCTGTGTCAGCCACTGCCAGTTACAAGCTAACAAACAACATAATCAAAGGATGCTAACTACACTTGCCATTCTGTTACGTCTGCTAGTCGCCGATTTTGGTGCTCTAACAAGTCTAACATGTATGGTTGAAACTCTCCAATGTTTCTTCTATCAGAGAAAATATCCTGAGCTCCGTGTCCGGCAACGCAGCGCTCAACCTAGCCCGAGCAGCGGCGGTGGGCGGGGTTAGACCAGATCCAGAATTTTGCAATAAGAGAGAAAGTGTAGAAGTTCTTCAAGCCCCTTTCAGAGTTTTTTTTTTTTTTTTTTTTTTGCCTTTTACTTTTTTTGGAAACCCATGTCAAAGAAAATATTGATCATCGGCGAGTCTTTTTACATACTCCAAACCATGTCTGGAGGGGAGCTTTAAGTGTGTCAAATGCGGTTTCATTATGTTGAAAGTGCCATATAGGGAATAATGTTGCCTGTTAACGCAACCGGGAGGACAAATTGGGAAAGTGCTTACCAGCCCTCGTCAAAATTGAAATACACTGAAGTGTGTGTGTGTGTGTGTGTGTGTGTGTGTGTGTGTGTGTGTGTGTGTGTGTGTGTGTGTGTGTGTGTGTGTGTGTGGGTGTGTGTGTGTGTGTGTGTGTGTGTGTGTGTGTGTGTGTGTGTGTGTGTGTGTGTGTGTGGGTGGCAGCTGGAATGTAAGACGATCAATCAATGCAGGGCAAGAGTTTCTGTTGAAAGACTGTTAAGTAACTGTATACCTTTGGGGGTGCTATGCTGTGCTTCCTTTTGTAATGAATAGGATGTTTCCTAATGACTAAAAGCAGCTCTCTGGGAAGGGCACTTCATTTTCTTTTCATCCAACTGTCAGGGTTGACTTTTGTAAATAAGGGACTACGTTGACGCTGCACTGTGTGATTAAGTGAATTCCAGCCATCCAGTGTGTGTTCAACTGTCAAAAACATTCATGTCACCTGGGAATTCGTTTGGATTTAATGTTGTTGAAAATCGAGTGTGTGTTGAGGATTTAATTATTGTAATTGCAGTTAATAGGACATTAAACTCAGGGTGTAGTTTAGCGTTAGCGTGTCAGTAAGCTCCTCTGGTGTCCCAGTGCTATATATGAGTATTTTCTGAAGTTGCTGCTTAATTGTTATTTGAGTTGTTGAGTAGCTATAATGGCAGCACGAGGAGTTCAAATTGACAGATTTCTGGCAGCCAACTTCAAAGTGACCAAAATAAATACAACGCTTAATTATTTCCTCCCTCGTAGACAGTCAGCTGAGGTATCGTGTTATTCAGCTCTGCTGACGTTTAAGTCCAAGGTAAAGTGGTGATTTGTTCACAAGAACCTGTTATTAAAAGGAGATGACTAGCAGAAAGTAAACGACTTGCTCTTCAGTGAAACTTTCTAGAACCTGTAGAGCTTTTATTCCTGTCCTGATTTGGGTTCTTTACATTCGAATAGGAACGTCATGGAGGCTGCAGATGCCTTTTTAACCGTGCAAAGTACTGAAATTGTTTTTGAGGTTTTAAACTTTAAAGGTGCACTGTGTAAGATATGCCATCATTTATACCTAAAACAATGAACTAACATTATCAACAGAGTGTGAAGAGGTAACCGTGTTGATGTTGTGTCAGAGACGTCTGTGTTGAGTTGCAGAGATACTGTATCTACTGAAATCAGCAGTTTGACTAGTTCCGCTCCGTCATGTCTTGTAATACCACTTGTTCCTGTGGAGGTGATAGTGAGTCAGTGTAGCTCCAGTCTGCCTCAGTGCAGAGGGAGAAGAAGTTCAGCTGCCTGACTTGTCATTAACACAGCTATGGTCCGTGTCCATGATAGTTGGTTTATTGGATTCAATGTGGCGGAAACTAAAAAAAAACGATCCGCACCATCGCCTCGTCCTCACAGCCACTGGGAGGCTGTTCTGCCAGGCGTAGCGTGGTCGGCAGCCCCAGCCTGAGACGGACGTAGCTCCAGTTAGGAGTTAGCAATTTGCTCAAGTTCAGCCACAGCACCCACGGTCTAATCCTGGGAAAACAAAACCTAAAGTTACACAGACTGTACTGCCACACTAAACACCCAGTAAGCCCCACATGAAGAGTATACAGTGTTCTTTCAACCGGCTTCTTAGAGTGTCACCAGTTTGGTCCAATATATAGCCGTAGAATAAAATAGTCAATATAAAGAATACATTAGAATACTCTTAAACTTAGAATACAATAAATATGCCAAACTACTACAACTTAAATATAAACAGGTTAACATACTTTTTTGATAATAATAACATTAATAATTGTGATGATTGATGAGTTTAGATTGTATGGCGCCAGTAGTAGAGGTGAAAAACCTGGCTCCAGGAGTAAAGTTCACAATGCACAGAGATGGGGGACGACTGAAGGGCCCAGCAGCTCATTTTTGCCAAAACTTTCTCACCCCAATGTTATGGTGTAACTTTTCTTGGATCAACTAATAAAGCTTAGTCATCTTGAGTCTTCCAACTGTAAACCTCTCGTTGGTTCCTGTCTATAGGTGTTCCTGGGCTGATCACAGCAGATATGGTGAAAGAGGGCGCAGCAGTCATTGACGTGGGCATAAACCGCATCCAGGACCCGAACACGGGGAAACTGCGGCTCATCGGTGATGTGGACTTTGAGGGTAAATGATCCATGAAAAGTGCATTAACATTTCTTCAGAAAGGAACATTCCTGTGAAATTGTGTCGTAAACGGTTAATAAAGCTGCAGCTTTTAAATAATTTCTAACACTGCAGTAAAAAACATTTTTTTACGTCGAATTTTTGTTCATAAGGGGCCGAGCAAAACCAACAAGTAACACCAATAGCAAACCTTTGCAACTGCTTGGGAATTTAATTCTACAAAACAGGTGTATTATGTAAGACTTTCACTGATCATTTGTTTGACCTTTTTGTTCTTGTGAAAATATCCTCGCTCACCACAATAGTGGTAATTTGAGTTACTTCACAGGTTTCAGGTGACAAATGAAAATAGGATTTCTGATAAACGGGCTCAGTTGACTATGTGTTGAATGTGTCGTTAAACAGAGATATACCTGTTAATCTTAGCTCTGGTTCTTGGAATAAAAACAATGTAACTTAACTCCATGTCAATTTGTCTGACTCGCAGGAGTGAAGGAGAAGGCCGGTTTCATCACACCTGTTCCTGGAGGTGTGGGTCCGATGACCGTCGCAATGCTAATGAAGAACACTGTGACCGCTGCCAGAAACGCGCTGATGCATTAAACACGCACATTCCTTTAATTGAATGATATACAAAACAAACAGTGAATGCGCACACACACACACACACACACACACACACACACTTACATGAATTCATTTAGGTTTATACACAATTTATCAAACATCAAATACACTTTTTATTTAAAGAAATCTATAAACTCATGACTCAATACCTGCTGGGAAACCTACTTGATATGTACGTTATTTATATTTTAAATTTCTTCATTTATTTGAGTTATTTATTTCAGAGTTCACTTTTTAAGAATTTAGATTAATATTTTTTCTACTGAAGTTGTTTTGGTTCATTTTTGAACATTCCAGATTCACTGGAAAAGGGATATTAAATGAAAACAATGCTGTGCCAGTACTACCATCTCTGTCTTTCTTTCTGATATACAGATGCCTTTTGTTTTTTTTGTTTTTTTTAGCGTTTTGCTTTAATGGAGAGTCACTGTAGAGAGAGAGCGAGGTATGACTAAGGTCATGAATATTAAATCCAGGAACTGACAATTTCTTCTTCAGTTCACAAAGCGATGTCACTGCCAGAGTAATCACACAGTTCTTCCTGTGAAGAGCCTCATTGACATCAGATGTTCAAATCAGTAAAACAAAAGTGAAAATTTATTTTTTAGTAACGTTTAATAAATACTTTAAAGCTTTATATATTGGTTACGAGAATTAAGAAACAACTTCTGGCTTTAGTAGATCTATTGTTCTGATGTATTGTAAGTTACTTAGACAGCAGGAATTTAATTCATATTTACCTGATTATGTTATTTTATCTTACACAAAGAATGAATTACTTAAGCATAGAGTTTGGCAAGATTAGCTGTTGTGTCGTGTGCAACAATTAAAATAGTAAACATTTGGAGAGAAAAGTACAATTAAGGTGGCTAAAAAGACAAAGCAAGTGTCGAGGCAAACCGAAAGCTATTTTTATTAATGGCATATGACTGATCTATAAAACATTTTCAGATGATTTATTAACCATTAATGAAGGTAATAATTATAGCTCATAAACCCTTTATAAAGTGTGCCTTACAAAGTGGTACTGAGATTGCAATAAAATAAGACTTTGGCTTCCATCTAAAGAATTCCTCACTTCATCTTTACAGCATCTTCGCTCTAAGTTTCTGTCTTCCTTGGCAATACCATATCATCTCTTCAGTCATACAGAAAGTTAGAGTTGACCACAACAAAAGACATTCTTGTAAAAACCTTTCTTCTGTAATTACCCCTCTGAAGAAATTGAGGCTTTCACAACACCTGTAACCGCCAATGAAGCAACCTCTCAAAACTGCATCGGAGGCATTTGAGTATAACTATCAATCAGCCAAGGGATTGTGTGGGTTCAGAAACTTCCAAAGAAGAAACATTACAGAGCTTCTGGGCAATAACGTGCCCCCACCAGCATCACGAAACCTTTCAGACTTTGCCTCTGCATGCAGCAAGTCACTGCACATAAAGGAAATGCTTCTCATTTTTCAAAAAAAAAGGATCTTGGGTTCATTGATTGGAGCTCAGTATTTAAATCCCGCAAAAGCTTGTTGATCACACAGAAGGAGTTGAGCCGAGAGCATCAGACATCACACCGACAGCAGACGAGATGTTGACACAAAGACAGAAATACCTGGAGGACGGTAAGTTTCTAATTTATTAAGTGGTGTCAAATTTGAAACGATTAAAATTAAGCGATTTTTGGAGTTTGTTCAACTTGACTTGAAAGGTGCTTTACCTTGATTATATCATTACTATTGGAATGTGGTGTTTTAGTGATGTAGTCCTTTCCATAAAAGTAGAAAAAACAATAACGTTACACCAAACTGCTGGCAATCTTTTCTCAGATTTGTGATCACACCAGTGTGGGTTTGATGAGTCAAAATAAGAATCTTGACTAGAAACTAGAAATCTGAATTTCTGTAATTTCCCTGCATGTATGCCAGCGCTCCTCTCATCGCTGGCAGTGCTGCTTCTAACCACAGCTGGACAATCTGCAATGACGACCACAGCAACTCCTGCTCCGTCAAACTCCTCTCTGACCATGCAGCTCAACAACAGTGAGTGTCTTCAATGGAGTCACGTTGATGGAGCGTCAAAATGAAACCTCGTGAACACAAATGGTTAACTTTTACACTCAAAAATGTAGACATCTGTGTGGGGAACACTGGCCGCTGTGGTGGCCCGATTGTGCCCCTCAATAATCAATGTGTTGCCCAATGTCAGCGGGTTTAGGCTCCAGCCCCCTATTACAGATAAGGGATGGATGGAATAATCAACTGATTAATTAATCCATCTAATTGTTTGGCAAAAGCAACTGACGATTGAAAAATTTAATAATCAATCACACTTAGAAATATATGCCATTTTTTATTAAAAAAAACAAATCAATAAAGTCACGTTTAAATTGTTTTGTTCATTCAGTTTTGATTTTAAAAAAAATGTGTTTTATTACGTATCCATCATTTTTTTGCACCCTTGTTAATTGATTTATTCATTGATTTATTTCTGAATTAGTTAGTTGATTAATTAGTGGCACAAAGGGGCCCCCGTACATTTGTGTTAAAAAGTTGATAATTGATTCTCTCTCTCTCTCTCTCTCTCTCTCTCTCTCTCTCTCTCTCTCTCTCTCTCTCTCTCTCTCTCTGTCTCTCTCTCTGTCTCTCTCTCTCGCTCTCTCGCTCTCTCGCTCTCTCTCTCTCTCTCTCTCTCTCTTGCAGGCAGTATGGAGAAACCTCGGGTTCTGCACTCACACAGACCTTGTAGAAGTGAACATGAAAAATACTGTGAAAACGGTGGAAAGTGCATGTATCCCCAAGACAGCGACAAACCTTCTTGCATGTAAGAAATGTAATCTCACAAATGTTCAAGCCTACAGGTTCCCTGTGTAAGCTGAACAATGTTTTAGCTGTATGATCTTCTCCTCCACATGCACATGTCGGTTCGTGTTTAGCTTTGGAATGCACTCACACATTTGTCTGTGTGGTCTGCAGCTGCACATCCTTGTACAGCGGGCCTCGCTGCCTGTTCTTCAATGATCGCACTCACACTCTGCCAGAGTTAGAGCAACTGATTGCCATCAGTTTTGGGGTCGCCATGCTCATCTTCGTCCTGGCCATCATCATTTACTGCTTTGCCAATAAGATGTGAGTATCTGTAGACTTTCTCTATACAATGCTGTACTTGTATGAAGGAATAGTGGCATGTAGGAGCGGGGGAAATATAGTGTTAAAGCCTCAACGTATTTGGGATAACAGTTTAAGTTTTAGGGAAATTCTGAAATTATTTACATAGATGAACAGCCCTGATTCAAAAGTTTAGTTGGAAAGTTTAGAAAAGTAAAATGAAATAATAAAGAGTAAGGAGGATTTCATTTTATTTTTTAATCTTTTTCAATCAGTAGCATTGGTTTATTTACAGTAGTTTATATTTTGGGCATTTCACCGTGTGAAAAGCAAATGTTTGTTTAAAATGTCTTGAATTGTTACCAAGAATAAGAGAATAAATTGTAATCCAGATGATTCATTTTTTCAGGTGTATAAAATCAACACCGCTAATAAAATCTGCGCCGTCTGAGTCGTCGGTGTGACCACCAACAACTCATCTGTTCGTCCTCATCTTCGTCATCATTACTGCCATTTTTAGTATTTAAAAAAACATAAACCACAACATTCATCATACCGTAAAAACCTACACCATTGTAAATAATTTACAAAGCAATTAAGAGACTGTATGGATTTTTTCCCCCTTTATTGGACATTTGATAAAGAAGAAACTATTTAGTTTGACATCATTCAAACAAGCGGGGACTTGTATATTTATGTTATTATATTATTATATATATAATATAATTATACATATATTATTGTTATTTTAGGGTCGGACATTTATCTCTTCATGGGAGAACACAATTAACTATTTATTGTAATATAACAATTAACTTATTGAAAGTGTTTTTGTGATTTTGTAATAAATGTATTCAAAAATGTATGTGTTGCTGAAATTTCTGTGAGTAAAAGGTGAACAAACACACAAACATCATTATTATTATTATTATTATTATTACTTTGGAAGATGGAGATTTTTTTTTTAGAAAGGCTCAATAAACATTGTTTCTTTTTGTAAGGAGATACTGTTGTTTTGGGAGATAACGTATAAGAATAAATAGAAAAATTGGATAATAATGTCCCTGTGACCAACTTTTATAAAAAAATTGGTGTATGCCTGTTATATTTCATGTATTACTCCCTTGAAGGGATATTGCACATTGATCCACACACAAACTGTAAAGGAATATTGACCCTAAAAGGCTACCAAAAAATCTAATGAACTAACCTTTTATCAGAAAGTTAACAATACACATGGATAAAATGACACAAAACGGTGTGTTCAGGGGAATTCATCTGCTGATACAACTTGTTAAAGTTAACGATGAAGATGCATCTTGAAATAGAAAAACATCTGTTTAAACAAACAATAAAGACAGGCACACACGTAAAACCCCAGAGCACATATTAACATGCAACAGTTACAATCACATCAGTGAACAAGTAAGTAAACATGCAAGGAAACAAACAACAAAGTGGGTTTCAATTATGAATAAATTATATGTAAATATTCTGTGAAATACCAGTTTAAACGGGAAGCCTGCCATTTCAAATCTTTACATTTGTCCAGTGTGTTTTTTAAATACTTCATAAGGAAATATTTTTGATAATAAAATGAAGCGTCATTGAATACATACTTAAATATTCTAACTTTAAATTATAAAACATAATACAGGTAGCCTACGATTAGCTTGGTGCAGCGGTGTCAGTAGCTCAGCACATCTGCTCAAGACCACACTCATATAGTTAGGTATAGGTATAGTTTTGAAATAGCTTACTTGTATTGAGTTTTACATTTTATTAAGGCTGCAACTAACGATTCTTTTCATTATCAATTAATCTGACGATTCGACCAATCAGAAAATAGTGAAAAATGTCCATCCCAGTTTCTCAAAGTCCAAGCTGATGTCTGTAAATGTCTTGTTTTGTCAAAAACCCAAATATACTCAGGATATCAGAAAGAAAAGCAGGAAATAGCCATATTGGAGAGAAAGAAAACAGAATTTCCTGCTATTTTTGTATGAATGAAATTACTTTAACAATAAATTGATGTTCGAAGTAGTTATTTATTATTTTCCTGTTGATCGACTTATCGTTGCAGCTCTACATTTCTTACTTTTTTACCATATACTGCACAACATTTCAGAAGGAAATATTATACTGTTTTTAATGGACTACATTTATTTTACAGCAATTTTTACTAGTTACTTATTTAAAAATAAAAAATAGGATCCATTGTTACATGTTACTGTAAACTACCACAATTACAGTATATAATACGTTAACGAATATAAAGTATCACTACCATGACCAGCTACAACAGTAAAATGCTCCTGATATGTTTTTGCATCGGTAATAACCCTTTAATACAATATATAATAATACAACTCAGACACGAGCCATTCTGCTCTATAAAAACTACTTTATGCATATTTTTAAATTGGATTTTTGAGTCAAGGACTTTTAGTATTTTTACAATGTTGTAAAACTACTTTTTCTTATGTATAACACATGATGTTATAGTACTACATATGATGTTAAAGTACTACATATGATGT
>CALSBV010002302.1:4641622-4654145 GCA_943590825.1 Bovichtus diacanthus
GTACTACACATGATGTTATAGTACTACACATGATGTTATAGTACTACACACCAGTGATAATAGGATGATGGAAACAGCTCCTCCTTGTTTTTGTTGGTAAAACAAGGGTCTGTCTTATTATTTGGACGTTTGAAGTGTGAAATGATGTAAATCAGGAGTCTGTCACCACACCCAGACCTCAGGATTGAGCCCATTGGTTTTTAGTTTGTATGTGGCAGTAGTATCGCCTGCCCCCTTTACCTAATAAAAATTTTGACAAATCGGAAGCGTCTCTAATCCAGACTGCTTCTCAGCTGCGCGCCCACCGAGCCTCCTGTCAGCGACCTGTCGGTTGTGAAAATGTGGAACAGCAAACCTTCTGCGATCATCTCTCTCATCGGTAATTGACTTTGTTTGTTTCGTGTTCGGAAGAAGTCAAGTTCACACGTTTATTTGACGCTGATTTGACGTGCGGATTAGGACTGTACATTTACGCAAGTTATAATGTTATAAATTGCAGTTTTAAGGCACTGTTACTTACAGTATTTACATGTTCTGCTTCTTTATATGTAGCCTACTTTAACTTTGACTTTTTACTACTTCAGATCGCAATATTGCACTTTTCAGATTAAGATTGTACAAAACAAATCATCTTGTAAAAGACAAAACATTGATGTAGATTAAACTACCAACAGTAAAATTGTTCAAATTTGCTCCATGTTGACAAACTAGAGCAGTGAAATGCTACTTGCAGACAAATTATTGAGTATTGATAATACAAACAAGTCTAATAACACTCCCGGGGGACATTTGTTTCTGCAAAATGATACATGAAAGACCACTGGGGACTTTATTACAACGATAATCTAAACTTGTATGTGTTAGTTGAGTAAAAATGTGATTGCAATAATTCAATTTTCATCTTCACATGACTGGTATGGGCGTTCCATAGCCATATTAAAATGATAATGAACTGTTTTTCAAAGTCGTACCCAGCTGTACAGTGGACAACTTTCAAATGTTAATTCAAATTCGAAATTGCATTCAAATGAAATATAAACAATGTAACCTGATTTTCGATTTATGCAAGCAATATTTAAAGGTGCAATATGTAACACCTGCTCCAAAGACATAGGGGGCAGCATTTCACCTCTACTATTGGGTTCATACAATCTAAATTTAAAGTAATCATTTATAAAAAATAATAAAAGCCTACTAATTACTAACAGCAGGGCAAAGTGTAAAAATAAAAATAAAAATGCAGTCTGTCAGTCCTCTCATCTTCAGTTAGGACGTCAGTCATTGTCTGTAGGCCGGACATCGTAGGCTGCATCTAGGAGGACCAGCGCCACAGACTTCACCATCACACAGTGACTGCGAAAGTTATGTATTATACCAATTGAGTATTTTTATCATGCTATTTTATACTTACACGCCACTACATTTCGGAGGGAAATATATTACTTTTTACACTTTTAACAGCAGTTATGTAGAAGATCCAGACCTACAAAACATATGATCCGCTGATAAAAAACTGTTATATTAAAATGCTAATAACTAATAATCCACTATGTGTAATATAACATCTTTTGAGGGTCCATCCTGCTTTGTAATGAGTACTATTACTTTTGATACTAAAAGTACAAATTGCTTAAAATAGTGCTACTGCTACTTATATGAAATTATGGATGCAGTACTTATACTTATATTGTAAGACATTAGTAAAAAAGATCTCAATAGTTCTTCCATTACTGTAAAATGTGACTAATGTCGATTGTAAATATCTCTAAAGTGTCATAATTTCTCACCCTTTACATCAATTCTTTAGGAGACGAAGGTACTGCAGCAGTTTGAATTCAGCAGTATTTACAAAAACATGTGGATCGGCTGCAAATTGAAACCCTATCAATTCAACTAAATTTAAAATAAGTAGTTTTACTGTTAAACCTTAGGTTCATTTTACATTGGATTTTACTTAGTAAAATATCAGATTTCTCATCTTCTACTTGTTAAGTTTGTCAAATGATGAGTTATCACCAACGATTCTTTTTTCCTTTTTTCTTCAGTTATAAGTCATTTCAGTCTTCAGAAATGGAGTGGAAGTTTTTTGGAGTCAGTTAAAGGACTTTTGCCACCTACCTGTGTTAATGAGCTGACGCACATGCTGAGCTCAGAGCCTGAGGGAGGCTAAAGGATGTTGGCAATCAAACCATGAGAGGAAGATTTATTATTTGAAAGCAAAAGTGTGATTAAATCTGTCATATGCTGGATGTTCGGGTTCATTCTTATCTATAAAAAACACGTATAAAAAGCTGTCTTATATAAACTAATGAGTACCCAGTGTTGGAGGAAGTACTCAGATCCTTTGTTTAAGTAAATAGACCAATACTACAATGTAAAAATACTCTATTACAACTAAAGGTCCTGCATTTAAAATCCTACTTACATATGGATGTATTATCTGCAATATGTACTCAAAGTATCAGAAGCAAAAGTACTCGTACTGCAGAAAAAATGTTGCCCTTGACTCATATATTATTATATTAATTATAACAATTATATTAGTTTAGTCCAGTGGTTCCCAACCTTGGGGTCGGGCTCCCCTCCAAAGCGTTACAAGATAAATCTGAGGAGTCATTAGATGATTCATAGGAGAGGAAGGAAGAACAACAAAGTTCTGCTTCATACATTTGTATTCATGCTTTTGCTTTTTTGTGAGATATTGATTAATTCTTCCTCATTGGGCATCGAGCAAGGAACCACTGAGAAGTTAGGAGAGGAAATCAGCTGCTGCCAAGTAACAGACATGTGAAACGGGGCAAGGGGTCCCAACGAGACTCTACTTATTTGTAAGGGCTCACAAGCCAAACATGTTGTGAGCGGCAAAATAACAGTAATAGTAAATGGTAGTGGTAAAAAAAATAAATAAGGTTCCCTCTAAAGTGTAGAAGAATGGAAATACTCAGGTAAAGTACCTCAACATTGTGCTTAATTGCAGTACCTGAGTAAATGTACTTATATCCCATCACTGTGAGTACTGATAAGAATATTGTGATAACTTCTCGTTTGGATTTCTTTCGCCTCCTAAAATAAACCGCTGCAGAGTTTTGTAGAAACTCCATGCAACTGCCACTTGTAATCCTCTCTTTGTTTATTTCCACTGTTTAGACACACATGACATTATAATAAATCAGTTATCCATCATGATAGTAGTTTGCCTGCACTGATAACCTTCCCTCCTGTTGCTGCTCTGGATTATGTGGCCCTGCCCACCTTTACCCTACATTTAGATACATTCGTATCAAGTAGTTTGGTGTTGGTCCAAAGGAATGCGAGAAGGTAAGATTGGGTTCACATTGGGTCTTTCCTGATTAGAGTGAGTCAGAGACTAATGATGTAAATGTGCTGATTTGGCAGTGATTAATTAGTATTACGGAAAAGTTCCCCCGTCAATGCTTACGCTCAAATGCACTATGTACTTTACACCAATCAGCCACGTCAGAAACACCCAACAACCAGGCTGAGTCCTCTCACAGAAAACACAGAGGAAAATATCTCTGCAGTCATAACAACAGACAGAAACCCAGAGAGGGCGCGATGGCCAGGCGTTTATAGCGAGTATAACCAGATTTAAAATCAGTCATAACCAGACACATCTTGCATCCCGGTTCATGTGTTTCTTCTCCCCTGCCTGAAGGAATGTGGGCGTCTGTAAATGCAGCGCATTATAAAGTTGTGCAGGCTGGTACAGGCATGTGGGGCTGGGCAACACGAGCCGCACCACATCATGTCCTAATTGGCAACGCTTGGCAGAGAATCTGATGTTTCTCATCAAAAACAAAAAAGTTTTGACTTCTACGTTTTTTCCTAATGCAAGTGTGGTGTCTTATCTAAACACCATTGTCACATTTTGGGGTGGTGCTGACTTATGACCAAGATAAAAATCTCCCTGCTCGGATAAAATATCATGTAACAAACGCTAATTCAAAAACACGTGTCATTTTTCATCTGTAAAAAAAATCTTGTTCTGTGAAAATGACATTTGCACCTGTAAAGATCTCAAATTCATGTTTTATGAAGAACAAGTACAGTCATTTGTAATGAAAAATTAAATTAGGTCAAAGTGTTCATTTGGGAAAACACTTTGAACTTATGCATTTAGGGATGTTCCCCCTCATCTTGAATAAAAACAGGTCACATGCAATGTCAAAAAAAGGAAAAAAGAGGTATGTTATTTACAGTGTCATTAATGAGATAACTATTCCTTGTTCGACAGGCGTCATGCTGCTCTGGCCGTATGTTCTCACCAAGAGCGTCTCATCCAGACTGCAGACTGCAGACAGCGTCTCTCTATCTGCAGGTAATTACCTGGACAACTGTAACAAATCACTTCATTTGTCAAGTGCAACAAATGTGCAGGGACGTGTCTCTGAAATGTTAGTGCGAACGCATAATTCCAAGTAATGTAATGCATTTTGGATTTGCAATTTGGTCTTGAAACAATTGCAACAAGCGTGGAGCTGAAACGATTAGCTGATATACAGAATGACAACTTTTTAAAATATTTATTAATTGTTCAAGAAGCTTTGCAAGTTAAAATATCAGGCATTTGCTGCTATCAGAGGTGAGGATTTGCTGCTTTTCTCTGTTTAATATCATTGTAAATGGAACATCTTTGGGTTTTGGACTGTTGACACATGAAGACGTCACCTATACTGGCCCTTTTTTCATAATTTCTAAACATTTAGACCAGAAATGTCAGTAGATTAATCAATAACCAAAATAACAGTTGGTGCCAACTTCCTGCTTTAATTTGGAGGTGTTGAAAATGAAGACAAATGTTCCCCCAGTAGGGATAACTTTTAGACACAACAATTTCAGCTCAGCCATTTTTTTAAATGTCACATCCAATTATATATGAATTATAGAAACAAAACGATAAAAAATGATTTGACTGATATTTTTAAACTTTACTTAAACAGCACATTTGAAGTAACGGAATGCTTTACAATGGGGAAAATGATAAAACACTTCAGATGTACAATTAAATAAAAGTATAGAAAATGTAATCTAGTGAAATACATCACAATTGTATAAAGTATGAGAGTAAGATAAACAAATTAGGGCTGCAGCCATGATATCATTTTATTTATTTATGTTTCATCTGCCAACTATTTCTTCGATTTATACATTTCTTTGGTCTATAAAACATCAGAAAACAGGGAAAAATGCTGTTTGACCAGCAGTCCAAAACTATAATGCAAAGTAAGACTTTGGCAAATTGTTATTGTTTGAGAACCTGGAACCGTCACGTTTGGGAGTTTTGCTTGAAAAATGATTCATTGATTATTAAAGTGGCTGCAGATAAACAAATAAAAAAGGTGTTCCTGCAGCTCTACAACTGATTAAACATAGGCTAACATTAATTGAGATTTATTTATTTAAAAACGATTTAGGTGATTCTGCAAGCCTCAGATCCCAACGATTACGCTCTTATTACTGCAAAAATAAAATGTAACATTTCAAACACAGTTGAAGTAATAAGCACTCGGTCTTAGTTAACGAGACATGTGAGGGTCTATAAACAGACAGGTCCGTATTGTTGTGTCTAAATGTTTATTGCCACTCAAAATGATGCGGAGTATCCTGGGAAAACGTTTTCCATCAGCCGTCTTGTTGTTGGTATTTCAGGGCAGGGAGAAGAGCGCCCTCATGTGGTCAGGCGCTCAACACAGAACTGTGACAGCACGTTTGACAGCTACTGCCTGAACAACGGCCAGTGCATGCTACTGGTGGACATCAACGAACACCACTGCAAGTACGGTCCCCTGCGTGTGTGTGTGTGTGTGTGTGTGTGTGTGTGTCTCTGTGTGTGTGTAATCATCAGGTGTGTGATCATCTATGACTGGTTTCTTTGTGTTGCAGGTGTGAGGCGGGCTTCTACGGCCCCAGGTGCATCAACTCGGAGCTCGTCGTTCAGCCAATCAGGGAAGAGCAGATAATTGTCACCCTTTTCTGTGTGACTCTGCTGATTATAGGTCTGGCCGGAGTTCTGTACTTCTGCTGCAAATGGTAAGTCTGTGAATCAAAGGGAGTGTGTTGCAACAGTAAGGACTTTTGATGTGATTATGTGAATTTCTGAGAGTTTGATGTACGAAAGGTAATTACCACTGTTGTGCTGCAATATCCCAGTTTTTATTGGTACTTCAGTTATTATATCCAGATTTCTTTTATCCGAAACAGGATATGGTTACAAATGCGCAACCAGAGGTGGAAAGTAACTAAAGTAACTCACTCAAGTACTGTAAATAATGTGATGAACATATCTAATCTGCAGCTCCCCTAAGCTTTACACAGTTTAGGTTCTTTCAGCTCATTGTTTTGGTTTTCCGGTCCGGTTTTGGTGCTCTCTCTCTCTCTCTCTCTCTCTCTCTCTCTCTCTCTCTCTCTCTCTGTCTCTCTCTCTGTCTCTCTCTCTCTCTTTGTGGAAAAGTGCTAAAAACACCATACACTAGCTGCCCAGTAGAGAAACAGTTAGCGCCTGCGAGATGTTTAAGGACTGAAGGAGTTGGTGTAGAGACCAAAAATAGTCGTAAAAGAGAGACTATTGGACTTACATTTGTCAGGTGGTCAGAAACACGAGTCCAGGTGAAGGCTAATGTTTCTCCTTAACTGCTGGATGTGTCAATTTGTTCGCTAACAATCAAGTTGAAAGATGATATGTAAAAGTTGTGTTAACAGCTTGTTTCTGCTGCCCCTAAGTGGCAAAAAACAAACCAATGAAAAAATGGCCTTTTAGGAATTCATAAAAAAACTCAAATGGATTTTCGGATCAAATCAGATTATAAATATAGTATTTAAAATGTGCTCCATCTTAATCAGCTAACATACAAATATGACTTGCATGTTTAATCATTGGCCTTTTCCAAATGTGGGCCAATAGCTTTGTTACGAATAGCTTTTGATTTCTCCTGTTGTTTTCCCAGAAATTTTAAATGCAATGAAAAGTAACTTGATTTCAGGTTCTTGCTAAATGAAAAATGCCTCATGCCTCATTTTAAGACAAATATAAGTAAAAAAATTTAAATCGACATGCATTTACACCAAAACTCTCCTCTTACTTTTTTTGGTGATGCATTTTGTTCTTTCCGGCATGCAAATTCAGCTAACTAAAGTGTGATCATAGACTTGAGGATGACTCACATACCGCCTGTCATCATGTAAAACCTGCAGGTGTACCTTGTGTTTCAAATCAAGCTCCTCATGACGTAAAGTCGGCCCCAGCATCCTGTTTCATGCAGAGACACGTCAAACCACAGACGATGATTATCATCTCAAAGACATTTCTTTGGACATTGAAGACTGGTCCCCCTGCACTTTTCAGCACATCCCAAGGATTTCTATTTCAGGATGGTGCAATACAAAGTTAATAATTGGGTTTGCATCTTTTTTGGATTAGATAAATGATGTGCTTTGTTGTTTTTTTTTTACAGGTATAAGAAAAACAAATTCCCACGTCAGCAGAAGCGGCAGGGTTACAAAGGAGTCCAGACAGCCTAGAGTACCACACACACACACACACACACACACACTGCTTCTGCTGCTGGAAAAGGCAAACCAGGATTTTCCCCATTTTTCTAAAAGAAAATTTCAACATACCGTGACGTTTCCTGAAGAGCATGCCAGCCATAGAGTGGCTGGTTTACAGGATGTCACACGACTTTGGATCACTTTATCAAGCCGGCAGATCTGCACAAAGAGATAGAAAAATGTATAACAGCTTTTGTGTGCGGTGCGATTGTGGTTTCCAGCTGCACTGGTTCTGTCCTCATGTTTGAAAAGATGAATGGTGAGACACACAAAGACAGTTTCTGTGGGTGATGGTTGGTCATGGAAAAATCATGGAGAAATGTGAAAGTCTAAACAAACATTACGGGCAACGCCAACGCAACACGTCCAACATTTCTGGCCTCTTGTAGTGATCCAGGGTCTATAAAAAGAGGTAAACCAAATCTTGCTTTTTAAACTTCTAAGCCTTCAAGCCACAGCTGAGCGGACAGTAATGGACATTATAATTAACATTAAGAAATTATGCTGTAGTATCTGCTACTGGTTAATGTAAGATTGATTTCAAGATTTTGGGGAGCTAATTTTTGAGGTTCGGCGACGTTGCAGATCTCGTTCACATTTTAAATAAACCTAAAAGAGCAGCGACAACAAAAACGTATTGATAATACATTCTTCACCATCTAGCTGCCCTTTGTCTTCTGAGTTACTTCCTACAGTACAGTTCTTCACAGTTTTATTGTTTTTAATTTATATCTAACACTTCAGCCTGGTCTAGCTTATATTTATTGTTTTTTTCCTTTTGTAGTTAGGATTAAAAATAGCCATTATTGTCATTAAACTGCCCACTGAGTGTAACAGTTCTGTGTTTTATTATTTGAAACTTTGTTTAGTCTGAAAGTATTCTCATTTTGATAATTTATTATAAAGTATTATTGTATACACTGGAATCTTGTCTTTATTTTGGAAGCTCTGTTACTGATACAAATATGAACTAGCTTTTTTTTTTTTACTCCTGTATGAATTTCATTGCTTTTGGTCTCACTTCATGTGAGATTGTTGTGTGAAGGGCACCGCTGAGAGTCTTCACATTCTTCTCTCGTCTGTTAACAGTTTTCACATTTTTCTTCTATGTGATCAAAAGTTCCCCTTTTTGATACGGCATTTTGCAATGGCAGTATTAGGTGTACATGTACCAGAAAAACATGTTTAATAAATAAATTAAAGCAAATACATTTCACATGTGCAGCTTGTACTCCCTTCATTTAAATCATTTCATCTCTGTATATCTTTTCTGGATCTCACATGTAGGACACAATTGTGAATTTTATTTAGAAATTGTATAAGTACCAAGTATTTTGCCACAATAAAATCTTCAGAATAAAAGGAAATCATCTGATAAGATAATTTTCCAAATTTAGGTTTCTATGGGACATAATGTTTTGTATTAAACTGTAGCTCAACTTTTCACATTATGGCAGGTGTAATTAATTAAATTAATAACAGCTGCATTTGATTGACAGTTTCAAGGCCCTGGTATTTAGTGAGCCATGGTTATATTAACAGTTGCACCTGTGCTTTTTGTGCAGTTTAAAAGATCTCTAAAAACACAGGGATGAAACTCTTTCATCAGCACTACATTTGATTCACTAACTAACCTTTTTTTACCTTTTCGAATAAGACTGGAACGGGATGGTATAAGTGGGAAAGTGAAGCACCTAAGTGTACCCTGAGAAAATCAGGTTCTATTGTCAAGACTCACACTTTTGAAAAGATATCAGGATGGAAGAATTAGTGAAAATTATCACCTGAACTGACAAGTATCAGTATTTCATGGTTGTGCTTCTATTGGCTTTGTTGCACTTCTACTTTCACATAAAAAAGGTGCAAAGAAACGTCCTGCAAAAAAAAAACATGGCAGGTCCTTAATGCAACCTAAAGGAGAACTGCACTAACAAATGAGTGTGTCCAAGACACATTTCCTTAGGAACAATAAATCTTATCAATTCGTTTTTGTTTTTTTTTTGATTTGTGAAAAGCAATTACTGGAAAGGATTTCTAAATACTTTGTAAATCATTTTTACAAAATTTTATTTCAAGGTCCCCGTACTTTTAAATAATGCAAAGAAATAGGTATGGTTTGTATGGACGTCATGGTCTGAGCTGAATGCAGTGTCCGGTGTTGAGTTAATCTATAACACCATTTTACTCTCGGCACACTCATTAGTGCTTAAAGCCGAGTCAATGAGCCATCTTTGTATGTTCTGTATGCTAATGAACAGCGATAATCACACATAAACATTAACTTACCTATTTTAACTTAAGACATACTTAAAAACACATAAGCATGCACTTACACACACAAAGACCCCAAAACAAACCCATTCAGTGGCGCCCAAATATAGAACCTGTGGATAAAAATATCCAAAATTCAGGAATATCTAAACTAATCTCCACACTGTGCTCATTCTGTGTAACTGTTATTACCTAATTATTGCATACGTAATAGCAGGTTGCTCATGTAGTGAGTAATGTGGTTGGTGGAAGCCCCGTTAAGCTGCAGTGTCATTTAGGAAAACAAAAACTTCCACGTGTAACATGTACATATTGGTTTTGCAGCTCAAGGCTCGTTCATATTATATTTCACTGTTATTTTGTTAGCCACCTTCACAGCATGCTTCTAGGGGTGGTAAAGTCGGTTGGTCCACAACTTTGGTCCAAACTGAAATATCTCGACAGCTATTGGATGGATACAGACATTCATGATCCCCAGAGGATGAACTCTAAAGACTTTGGCGGTGCCTCTTCCTCTAGTGCTACCGGCGTAAGTTTCCACTTATTCAGTGAAATACCTCAACAACTACTACTTGAGTTGGCACAAACCTTTGTACGGGCAATCATGATTCCCAGAGGATGAATCCTAGTGACTTTGATCCCCTGTAATTGTAATAACTGATTTTCCATTGAGCATGATGCCAACATTTCATGTTTGTCCAATACTCTGGTTTGACATCAGTCTCAGCTCTACTTTGTGTTTAAATGCTCATTAGCAAATGTTAGTTTACACACAAAACTAAACTAACTGAAATGGTGAACCTGCTAAACATTAGCCTCTTAGCATGTTGATTAGCATTAAGATAAAAAGAAAACAATGTGAAAGCTGTACATTTATAACCATAACTAATGAAGATCAACAGAAACTGCCTTCTTCAGGATCAAATGTAGTCACTTTCACCTGAAAGGCATTTATACCAACTGCTACAGCCAATCAACTTAAAAGACCAATCTAAGGAAGGCTTGAGACCAAACACAAATGACCAAAGAGCCGTATAATCCTGATAACTATGAGCTGTGAACTGTTTTTCAGCGATTTACGAATCAAAGTTTTGTCCAAATAGATATGGTTGTATTTGTGTGTCCAAAGGTTTTCCTCCTTTATGCCGTTAGTTAAGTAGCAATGTGTTTACAATGGGCGGCTTTTACAAGGTGCTTCTCTCTAGGCTTGTGTCAGACTTTCCACACGTTCATATCACATATCACCAATGCCATTACACATAATCCAAACAATTCAATTCCACAGCCGTTATAAATAAAACGAGTCAGGAGCTTCTGGTCGTTGTTGAAAGTTCCCAGCATTCCTAGCAGGTTTCTATTGGATTCCAACGGAGCACAAAGGATGGGACAGCCTCTCTGTGCAGACACAACAACATGAGCAACACACCCATGCGTGCAGCATCCCCACCCAAGCCTTAAGGTCTCCTCTTGGTTACAGAGTACTGAAATAGTAACATCATTTAATCAAACCACACACACATTCAGACACAGAAAGACTCTCGGCTGAACAACACAGTGCGTACATGGAATATTAAAATACGATAACAGATTTGGTGCGTTTTTAACAAGAGTTTTAAGAGTGGAAGTTATTCAACCTGGTGTTCAGTGATAAAAACACAATTAAAAGATGATTTATCTTTTAAAAAAAACATGAAAAAAAGCAAAAAGAGGTGATTTTCTCCAGCTCTTCCAGTCCATTGCTCCTGAAGCCTACGGTTTGTGAGTGTGTGTGAATTAGCATTAAATTAGACGATGAGCAGTTTGGCAACTTAAATGTTGGCATGTAGTGTAAAAGCACTAGACAGGCGCTATTTTAGTGCAAGTCCATTTACCATTCTCACCATTTGCCCATATCTGTACATAATACCAATTCCCAAGCGATCATAAAAACTTATTTTATGATTGGAATTATTGCTTTCATTGTCATGTAATTTCTTTCTATTGACCATCATTGTACTTTGAGTTAAGTGTAGCCATGACTCCTGGTTTCAGTTTATTACAAAAACAGGTGTGTGTGTGTGTGTGTATCATTGCTGCCAAGTAAGAACCTTTTCAACCCCTTAAGCTCATTTAACCCTGCCACAACACTAGGAAAAATTCCAAAACAAAATAAAATACGTAAAAAAGTTGACACAAGGTTTTTACATGGTAACAGTGTTATCAGTGTTTTAGTTTGTGCGTGTGTGTGTGTGTGTGTACGTGTGCGTGTGTGTGTTGTGTGTGTGTGTGTGTGTGTGTGTGTCACTAATGGGTTGACGTTGTAATTATGGCCTAATTCGTGACCATAGAGGGAAACGTGCGGAAGCAATAACAGTTAAAGAAGCAGCAACGACCGTTTCTGTGTGTTTTAATGTTGAAGAGAAACAAGTCAGAATACATCAAACTGTTTTGTGTCTCGATCTCTCGATCAGAATGTGAGAACGTGAGGTGCAAAATGTGTTGCCTGAGGCAGATTAATCATTAGACACACACACACACGCACACACACGCACACACACACACACAGACACACACACACACACACCCTTCCTTTTTCTTGGTCTTGAGAGGCAGGCGTTGGTCTATAAAAGCTGCACCCAGTGGAAGTAAAGAGAGCAAAGCACAATCTCTATCAGAAGGGGAGAAACACACACACTTGCACACA
>CALSBV010002302.1:4664037-4691615 GCA_943590825.1 Bovichtus diacanthus
GTGTGTGTGTGTGTGTGTGTGTGTGTGTGTGTGTGTGTGTGTGTGTGAGAGAGACGATGATCTCCATGGCAGAAATGGCTAATTAAACACACCAAAAACATTTATAAACACTTGTGCATTCATCCATTTGACAAAATAAGTTAATAAGGGCGTGGAGAGCTTTGATAGTTTCGGTGGCACTGAGGTGGGCCCGCAAGCTTTTGTGCGTGACTATGGAAACAGAGTAAACAAACGGGCAGATGGTTGGTCAGTTATAATTCACTTCAAATAAAGAACATGCTGGAATTTCCTGGGTGTGGTAAGGTTTTTTTTCCGTTTACTTTAACTTCCTACACACACTTTTATTTCAACGAAATAAGTTAGTCATGCTAGTTTTCCTTCTGCGCTACCATGAGGTTGACATTTGTGATTTTGAGTAAAATATCTCAACAACTAATTGATTGTTGAGATTTCTAATTGAATTTGGAATTAAACGTTGTCATGTTCTCCTTAGGATGAACTGTAATAACTTTTCCTCTGGTGGCACATTAGTTCAACATTTTTGATTGGTTCATAACCAAAATATCGGCTATTCTAACGTCTTTTCCATCAACCTCAGATCTCGATTGTGTTTAGTGCTATTTTGCACATGTCAGCATGCTAACATGCTACAATAAGATGTCTTAGCATCTCAAGCCTTCTGAGCATGGTTGTAGACTCTTCAGTTTTTCTATTTATTATTAAAATGGAAACATATACCCAAAGATAAACAGCCAATTCTGTTGAGAAATACGAATAAATTTGTGCTTTTCTTCACTATTGATGCAGACCTTTAAGGCAGTGGGGGAAAAAGTAATTAAGCCTGTTTGACAAGAAATGGAGTAACGGAATAGATCTTAAAAGATGTGATATTGATGGAATAAGCTAAAATCTCGCTTTCATTTGTAAACAAGGTAGGTAACTATTTACTGACCCCCACAAAGGATCGCAAGATGGTTAAGAGGATAGGAAAACTTGAAATATATTTCTGCTTCACAAACTTGTGTTCTTTTTAGACTTTCCACAAATCTTTGATTTTTTTAAACTTTTGAATAATTTGTTTTTAATGATTTTAAAACTTTTTCCTTAATCTGGTAATAATAAATGCAACCAAGGAAACAAAATGTAGTTTGCAGTTTAAATGGCATTTTCCTCACCCATCTAAACAAACTAAAGAAGCCAACAGAGACACGTGTGTGCCTAAATCATGGTGAGACAATTTGGGGTCACAATTTACACCTCAAGCGTATGATAAAAAACACATTTCTTCAACACACAATTATGTTTTTATTTACTCCAGTCTTTTCTTTTTTCAGCATGTTAATTATTAAAGGACCTCTTCAGACATCAAAACTATTATTCGAATAAAACAAAGCACACATCCCTGTTTGGTTGTGTTGTCTGTTCTCAACAAATGTAACCTCTGAAATATTCTATTATTATAAGGAATCACCACCCGAAAGGTTGAGCTGTGTTTTTGTATTGGATATGCCTTTAAGTTGTTGCATCATTTTCGTCTCAGTTGTTGTCTCACTGTAAGTTGGATGCTACGTCTTATCATTTTAGCTGAACTATTATAAAGAGTAGATATTAATGCTGTCATAATAGCCAATGAGGGTTCAAAATACAAAAACAATATAGCACATTTCTCTCTCTTATTAAGAGAACTAATTTTACCTTAAAGTCCTTTTAAGGGAAATGATCTTGACCACCAGCTGAGTGAAATCTCTTTTCTCTAAATGACTGAAGCACTAACTACAGCGGAGAGCACCACCTGGTGATGTATCATGGCATGAAAACTGAGCGTCATTGCAAAATGTACAGTCAGTCCCAGGTCATAAAGGCCAGGTGTATACAGCACATGTAATTAGGCTAAGCTGATTTCTGTGCGATACGATAAACCCACAAGAATTTAAAGTGGGGAGCAAATATTGCAGAGCCAAATGGGCTCTTTCAGCTGAAAGGAATGGAAGAGAACAACAGCATTTAAGATAAGAGAAACAAAGAAGCGGATAATTAGTCCTTCCAAAAATGTTACTGCGCCAACTGTCAACTTTGATTGCAATAGCAAACATTTCCTTTTACTGGATGTCGACATATTTGTTGTGTGTTCACTGTATTTGAATAGAGGCATTTTGCGACACTCATGCGAGCTTGCACGTTTCCTGTCGGGGGTCTTAAGGTACACCGTGTGAATTAGTCCCTTGTGGTTTTGTCTGTGTTCTGAGTAAGTGCGCACTCATCATACTCTTTTTTTTCTTTATGGCTAAGAACTTCAAGTTCTCGGCTTTGACATTACTGTAATTGTCTCATGCAGGAAGCGTTTCAGCATTGTCTCAGCTGACCTAAAGAGCAGGAAGAAAGACAAACACAACGAAATGTGCCGTCATGTTTACTGGACATCGAAGGTTTTTTAATTTGAACACTGGTGTCACGCAACCTGAAAACAGAGAACTGAAACACAAATCTGTGATGCCATGAAGATGTGAAATTAGGAGCTTCTGTAATGAGAATGCATTGTGAGAGACACAATAGTACAAACGAGAAAGAAAGAAATATGTACGTGTATGGACAGTAGAAACTGCCATTGGTTTGGGGTTTTCAAGCAGTCATAATGTGGATTAATAATGAAGAAATCATGAAGAAATGATGAGGCCTGTCTGAGAATTAATGATAATCACATCTTTCCACAAGACTTGAGCTGAAGTCAATTTAAGCTTCTGATGCAGGAAGTGGTGAATGTGTCTGGTTGGCGGGTTGAACAATGTCACTTTGGTGTTTGGCTTTCATCCTAAAAGATATAGCTCATTTCAATACAGATCAATCAGCTGTATCAATACAGCTTTTAAAAAATCCCTTCCTTATAATGCAAATCCTTTTCGTATACAGTAATGAGGATGGAGTGAAGCATAGTAGTATAAAATAAGTACAAAGATAGACGTTGTTTGAGTAGTTATGCAGAATAATTTCACTCCATTTCAGACTTTTTCATTGTCTTCTTGATCCAGATGAGTTGTTTTTCTGAGAGAAAAGAGTACACTCCAGGCTTTTTAATCATGCCACAATTCTTTCCAAAAGAAGTGACACCGACTAGCGCTCCATTACACAACAGCGGGCCTCCTGAATCCCCCTAGAGAGAGAATAAATACAAGACATGTCATTTTTAGGCACATGCACGGCCGTAATGGTGGTGACAGGCTCTTTTCTCCTGCACACAAAACATCTAAACACACTCACCTGACAGGTATCAGCAATCTTTTTACCGTCTGAACCAGCACATATCATGCCGTAGGTGATTATAGGCTTCAGGTCGTAATATTCAGGAGAATTGCACTTCACTCTGTCGACCACAGTCACATTGACAGACATCAGGACATTTGATATTTGCTTGGCGCCGTTTTTTGTTGTCCCCCATCCAGCCACCAGACAGTTGCTGCCAGCTGCTGGTTCTTTGATGGTGTTACCCAACGGGAGACATTTCACCGTATTGGTTTGCTTCACCGGTTTGGCAAGCTGAAATAAAAAAAAAGAAATGACTTATTGTTGCAGACCATCTGCATGTTGCTTTTTGCACTCGGAAAGTAGGTTTTCATGGACACGTGTAAGGCTTGTTATGAAATTTATGGTCTTTATCTTTCTTTTTTAAATCTTTTCTACCTTTCTCTATGTACTTGACATACATATATTGTACTTACAGCAGCTTATTACTATTTGAAAATATTTCCAACTTCACTAAATGTACTTTGCTTCAATTGGACTTTCATGTTAAAACAATTTTTTGTGTTATGGTAAAAAAGAAAACAATTCATAGCTTTGCAGACAGTAAAAGTATAGGCAAGTTAGTTAAAATCCAGTCACTTTGACTTGGTTTTGGAAATTTAGCAGCTGCCTGACTTTGCATTGGTGATTATCTGATTTGGATCAAATTTGGTTTGCAATTTGGCATCTTTCTCTCCTGCCTAACCAATCTTAAAAAGCAAATATTAAGTTCAAACAAATATGTTTCTCTATCATCTTGAATATTTTCCCAGATTGCAATGTCACCTTACCTTGAGCAGCATGAGGTCATTGACTTTATCTGTTGCATCATAGCAGGGATGAGGAAAACTCTTAACCTTGATGACCTGCCTGCCTTTTTCCTTTTCTTTGATGGAGTGCACCCCCAGCATCACATTCTTAATGCTGCAAGAGCAGGACACACAGTTATATTAAATCAAAGTTTACATATGTTAACATGGTAGGAGTGCCTAAGGTAATAACACAATGGTGACTTTATCACAGTCGCCTTATTTTATGTGCATCAACATTCATATGTATATAATAAGCTCATGATATGGCTTTTTTTGAGGCTCAGAGAAACATATACATCTTTTTTTATAACCTAAGTCTTTCTGGTGTTGTTCCCAAAAAGGAACCACTGTAGTGACTGACCTCAGTATGAAAAGCAGTCTCCTGATTAGGTTTGTAAAAACTTAGATTTTTACCTTAAAGAACAAATATTCAACTCAATATAACATAAGAACAGAGTGTGTGGATACTATTGTAAGATTTTAAATAGTCAGTACATAACATCTTTCACCAGTATAAAATAAACATTAGTTTTAGTGCATAGGAATGTATGTATATTCTTCTTACTTAGCACAGTGGGCAGCAGTCAGGACCCATTTGGGATGGATCAGGATCCCTCCACAGACTGGATTCTCCGTCAGAGCCATGAAAGGCAGCGAGTGGGGCTGAACTTCTTTCCCACCAATAATCTCCGAACCATGACCTAAAACAGAACACAGTTCATTAATTTAACAAAAAAGAAGAGAAATGACTCTACTAATTGGTCAACCAAATAAAACGCAACACTTTGCACCGGCTGCACTGCAATATTGAAAGTAAAAAATGACTTTATTATTTATGCATGTTTACATGAATTAGGAAGATATCAGAAAAGTAAATGATTGCAATAAAAAGAACATGTTACTCACTTGACTGGACAATGAGGAGGACCACACAAGAGGTCAAAACAACCAAATCCTTCGGGAAGAACATTTCTTCTTATTTCTCTCTTTGATGTGACGGTGAATGCTCTGAAACCCACCTTGAAGCACACGCTCGTCTTTATGTGTTGCACTTGAAGGATGTGGTCTGACCATGGAAATGCATGAGTAAGCAGAATGGACGCGAGCATGAGAATCGGTGGGTCCTGTGCTCATTTAGAAGCCTGTGGTAATACTTTGACACTTCCCAGTCATCGTTACCATTTTATCGACAGGCTGTTGTGAAGCAGGTCACATCATCAGGGTGCAGACACACACTATGTGGGCCCACCGCAAAAACAGCTAAAACTGCAGGCTGTTGTCAAGCCTTTCAGCTACACTGAGTGTGTGTGAATAATGATTCAGAGGAAAGCATGAGAAAGTGGAATATATTGGCTGATGTGACACCAGGCTGGTGGAGGTGAATGATCAAGAAAGGATCAAAAATAATTCAGAGGAAGAGTTAACTACAGGAAGAATTGGATGCTATCAGTTTTGTTACCTTAAAGCAATAGTTTGAAATTTTGCTAAATACGCTCTTTCTTGTCGAGAGTAAGATGAGAAGACTGATGCCACTTTTATATCTGTCCATTAAATACTGTATAAGGCTAATGTCTAAAGCTGGTTAGTTAGCACAAAGGCTAGAAAGCTAGCCTGGCTCTGTCCAAAGGTAACACAATCTGCCTGGCAGCACCTCTAAAGCACACTACTTAAAACATTATATCTTACTTATTGAATCCATCAACTGAAGTGTAAAACTGACTATTTACCATTTTACAAGTGTTACAGACTATTTTTCAGGCAAAGTAACTTTCTAGTTTCTAGTCTCAGCTAGTTGCAGCACATAAGACCCCATAAAATGGCTAATTGACTTGGATGCTAAACTTTACACAGAGCTATGATAACAGTTTCCAGACTTTATGCTAAGCTAAGCTATCTAGCTCCTGGCTGAGACATGAAAGTGGTATCAATCCTCTCAACTAACTTTCTGCCAGGAAGCAAAGAAGCGTAGTTCCCAAAATGTTGATCTTTTGCTTTAAAGCTTGGGTACGGTAAATTACATTGCAGAAGCCAGCAAGATTAAACTATATTTTTAAAACGATCCATCCGAAAAACTCAACTCCAAAACTCCAAAAGCCGCTCACAGCGCGTCCCTTCAGGCCCCCCTCCAAAGACACTCCCCCAAAATGATTATGATGAATGTAAACATAAGAATTTTAACAACTATATATTAAAAAACACATACCTAGCTTTAATTTTCTTAAAATGAGCAAAAAAGAGTCTTCGTGTCAGCCATCTTACAGTATTTGTTTATGTATTTATTTATTCATATGACTGTTAAGTTACGTGAGCCACCACCAAAGAAAGCTAGATGTTGCTTACAGTACAGTACATTTCTACTGTCGAATAACAAGTTTGTTTAACACCCAAAACAGAAGGCTATAAAAAATATCCTGAAATATGAGAATGTCAACGTTCTTTATATAAAACATGTTCATTGCCTAAATCATCACAATGTCACAAGACTTAGCTTAGTTTCCACATCGAATAAATATTTAATTTTGAATCAGAATATTGTAAATGTTATTTTCCTGTTTTGAAATGTGAATTTTTGCTTTAGTTACAAATCATCCAAATGCAGCAAAGGCCTGATGATAATAATAAAAATTTTATAAATTTGACCTGATATAGTCAGAATGTGATTATAGGCCCACATATAAAATACTGTATTAAAATAAATACTAAAAACAAACAAATAAAAAAAGGACAAATGTCTAATACTATCAGAATAATATCCCATATTCACATCAATGTCCCCCTTTAATCCTTGAACAAATAAATAATGTTTTTAGTCTTAAGGCTTTTGATACATTTGTAGGGTCCATTATGACATCTGGCCAGGGACACCAAATGAAAATGACCTTTCTTAGCTAACTCTGGACCATTTCACATTTACTGGACTTGTACCTTTTGAAAAACATAAAATAACTGGATACTGCGTTAGGCTTTGTTTGTCATATTATTTGTCAAAAAAGGAGCTTATACTTTGCAATTTGTTTTGACTTATTCTTCCCCAGCTCGAGTCACACAACAGTTACTGTTCAACAACCATTCAACAATCATTTTGAGAGGAAGGAGAGTCTCAAAATACAGATCCCACACCGCTTCTCAGCTTGAAGTTAACCATTAAACATCGACACTACATTCATTTATTTGTCCACTTAACATCATTTGCTTCATTGCTCCATGATAACACATAACACAGCCGGGACTGCAATGAGTGATGGTATGACACTGGCAGAAATGAGAAATATAAGGAAATTAATTACTGTAATCAATATGTTAATAAGCAGTCTGGAAAAACAGATAAGATGATAATAAACACAACAATATCACCAAATTTCCACTGAATACTTTTCCTGTTAATAGGAAATAAAAACAGTGGGCCATCACAGGCTGCAGCTAAACATCATAGTTGCTCCAAAAACGGATACTTAAAATATATTGAAGAAATCTTATTTTTCTTCTAAAGACCTCATAATACAAGGTTGAGTTTTCTTACTTTGACTTACTATGTGGGTGTGCCACATTCACATCTCTTTTGATCTTGATCCATGTCTTGTGAACTGTGACCAAATCAGTGCTAGTCTGAAGCAGCTGCAGGAAATGTCAAACTTGCATTGACATCACTGCTCCTATTAAGCAGGGCGAACCAAAATAGATGCTAAAACAAAGCTCCTGTCTGTGAGATGAATACAGGAACTGGAACGTTAACAGTAAAGCAAAATGGGTTGGCACGGGAGACATCAGCAAGGATAAAGCTTATTATACCATGCCAGGGGAAATAATGTGATGGTTTATGCAAAATGGAGGAGAATGGAGCAATGAAACAAATGATCAAGGTCACATAGAGACGGTCTTCTCATCACTTACCAGGTGAGTTGACCATCTAGTCAGTTTCTCAAACACATTCCTTAAACTGACCAGATGTGTCCAATTCAGCCCTGTTTTGCCAGTTTAGGAAACACGTCTCTTTCCATTTGTTATATGTTCATCTTGTTCAGGATAGTTCTTGTTAAGAGAACACGTTTATTAAAGGATTACATAGATTTCCTCTGTCAACTAGACCCCAAACATCAAGGATATTTCTGCAGAGGTCTAGAATATGCGTTTCCCTTTCTAACCGATTCCTCTGGTTCTCTCAGGGATCAGATTAACAATTGTTTCCTCAGTTGAGGGCTTCACTAAAGAGACGTCCGGATCTGACTCTTTGAAATCACCTGGAGGAGAAAAAAGAACTACACATGAAAGACATGTGGAGGATAAATATTTGACATGCATGCTTGTATATTATGAGGAGTATTTAAGTGTATTACATTTCCTACACAAGAACAAAGACTTGCCTTTTTTCAGGAAACGATAAAGAATCCATAGTGAAGGAGCCAGAAACACGAGCTGGAGCAATTTAAAAAGGACAATGAAGACTTTGCGCAGCTCACCAGAGTCCGCTGGGGAAGAGACATTTCAAATCAAATGTATCACATGAGTTTCAAGACCATCAGTATTAAAATAATTTCAGTTTCTTTGAGTGTTGACCAGCCACTAGTGTCTAGACTTTCATAAAAAAAAGAAAAGGTGAGACTAATTACAGCAAATAATTATTTGTTTTCAAAAGATTTTTTAGGTAGTCTCTATGCATTCCCAACTTCCTACTGTAGAAGGCCATGCCAATTTCGTAAAGCTGTAACTAATAGTTATTGTCTTCATCGGTTAATCTATTGATTTTTTAAATTTTTTTATTAACAGATTATTTTATTATTATTTTTAATTAATAATAAGGACAAATGCCCATCGCAAATACTCAGTGCCCAAAGTGTCTGAACAGGTTAAACACTTTCTAATGTATAATGATCCATCAGATAGAGAAAATCTGGGCATTGAAATGACCAAATTCATTACTAAAATTGTTGTCAATATCGAGTATATCTTAACACAAGAAACCTGAAGCAACACAAAAGTCACACCACATAAATTTCATTTAAGTCCTTCATACCTGTTTTCACTTGAAAGGCTGTAGGGCTACTTTGAAGGGTCATGTTTTCACCAGTAACACTGTTTGGCCGGACAACTAATACAGAAATCTCTATGAAGTACTCTGTGGCTGAAGTCAAGTTGGAGATGTTGATGTTCATGAAGGCAGAGCCATCAGTATAAGAGATGAGGACCTCATCACATGTGTTGGTGCATGTCGTCACGTTGTAACGGTGTGGTGTCATCTGCATAAAGGCTGAGACGTTCCAGCTGAGAATCACATGATCGGAGCCCGCAGAGTCCACTGTCACTGGCGGCGGAGAAACTGGACCTGCGAGTGAGAGTGAACAAGTCAGAGAAAAGTTGTGTGTGCATATGTATCCACTTCTTATGATGGTTTTTCATGTGAGACATCAACATGTACAGGCTGTGAAAACAAATCGGCCCTTACAACAACAACACAGATATTTCCATTGTATTAATGTCATGTGGAAGTCACCATATTGACCAGTTTCTGAATTGTACAACCAGGAAGCATTACTCACCCTGGCAGACAAACATGTGCGGCTCCTCACAGGAGCGAGCCAGCAGCTTCTTGTCTTTCTGCAGCATTGCCTCCAGACTTGCACAGCCTTGATAGTTTATCCTGAACCAGCGTTCGTAGCTCAGCTCTTCCCCGTCCACCCACTTCCAGCCGCCAGGGTTGCTCTGACGCTGCAGGCCGAGCCAAAAGCTGACTTTGCTTGTGGCAGTGGCATTGAGTAGAGTGAAGTATTGCTCTTCTGTGCCCAGGACAGCGAGGTCGACATAGTGCCTCCGACAGAACTCCTGCGCTTTCAACCAGGACAGAGGTCTCTGGAGCAGGAAGTAGTGTGAGATGGCCTGGCACACTGCTAAGTCACAGCACACCACTGAGCCAGGGGATATTAATAGAGAGGAAAACAGATGAGTTATTAACAGCTTCATCCAGCTGTGTTACTGGCCTGGTTCTGCTTCACAGCACAACCACAAAGAGGTGCAGAATGACTACAAACAAACATGTAGTTCTAACTTAGAAACAACACATAACTCACATATTATATCACCTTCTAGCTGTTGCACTTTGCATTACATTGTACAGGATTTTGCTAAATAATGCAATATGATTCCAACAATCTTATCACGTCAAAGCTTGCATAAGGTAAAGACATTTTGGCAACAGTTACCCAGAACGGCCAGTCGCTGCAGAATCCGCATCTCATAGGCAAACATACAGTAGAATCCGTCTTTTTGTCTATGATAAACGTTTTCGTTAATTTTTCTATTCAACAGATGTCCATGTTCTCTCTAGTCTTTCCAAAACGTTGAAAATGCAGGTTTGACACATTCTCTCTTCTCCTAGTCTGCCTAGAACGTGGGAGGTTTATAAAACCGTCTCACATTGTGGTGTGATCCAAGAGGTGGAGAAAATGGGAGTGGCCATGTTTGCTGCTCACCTGTTGGAATGTCAGGATGCCTTCATGAATTATTTTCAAACAGGGAATTCCAGATATCATGTAAAAATGTGCCAACTCGCATGCTTTACCACTAAGAGGTTCGATTTTAATGTCTCATTACCTTATGATTGTGCTCTTCCAAAATATTTATTTAAAGTCACCACAGAATTGTTATTCTATACACACATTTGACATCTGCTTGAGTATCACTACATTTTTTCACTTTCTTTGTACAAAAATCATCTTTACTTCCTGATTATAGGGGTGAACAGAAAACTGTGTGTAGTTTGGCCAACAGTCTGAGCAATGAAGCTGAACACCAGGAGAGAGGTGAGCTTTAATAGTAGGTCCTAAAATACTGAAATGTAGCTCCACCCTGAAGTCTATTTTAAGACCGAGCTGCATCAGCAATAATGTTAGCTTTAGTCAACTGTGTAACTAGAACAACTCGCAGCTTCAAGAAATGCTTGAAATATTTGTTAAATCAAATCAAATCAAATCAAGTTCATTTATATAGCCCAATATCACAAATTATACATTTGTCTCAGTGGGCTTTACAGCCTGTACAAGGTACGACACCCTCTGTCCTTAGACCCTCACATCGCACAAGGAAAAACTCCCTAAAAGATACCCCACAATTAGTGGGGGAAATATGGAAGAAACCTCAGGGAGAGCAACTGAGGAGGGATCCCTCTCCCAGGTTAAGACGAGGACAAATTCAAGAACAGTGAAGGGTGCGACCTCGACCTCCGTTCAGTGTTACCTAAGTACTTGAAAAAGGCCTCTCAAGGTGATTTCAGTTTTTCTCATTTGTTGCTTGCTTGTCCTATTAGAGCCGTTACTAGGAGGCTCTTACTTCAATGTAAATAGCACCTAGTGATAGTTTTTGGTGCTAAACCAATTGCGCAGTGTCACCTGACCTCTCAGTAAGCTCTAATTGAAGGCTGGTGCACTGAAAAAAACTGTGAAAGACGCCACGATGATGTTATGTTTTTCTGAGTTTCATTTTTGATCAATTAGTTTATTCCCACTTTGATGATTTGAACATACAGTCAGTCAAAGCAGTTTAGCCTAACCCAACTACTCGAACACACTGTTCAAGCAACTCTTGGACCACGCGGACCATCATGGATCATCAAAACACTGAGTAACAAACTAATTAACCAAAGGCCAGCGCGTTGATCATGTCTAACGTCAGGGCGTCTGTCGGCGGCTACCCATTTAGCTCACAAGCTGCACGTTCTTTTGTATTCTTGGGATGTTGTTGCCTTTGTCAATTTGCTTTTGCACCTTCAGCAATGGAAAACTAAATTAAAAAAAAAGCCTACTTTAGATGTAAAGTGCAATGCATCAGAATTTGCGCATGTTTTTTGTACCCTGGCACAGCATTGCCAGATGTACAATACATATATTATTTGTACGATAATTTTGCCCTCTGTATGAGCAATAATAAAAGTGCCATAATGCCTAAAAATTTGACAATTGTATAATAATAGTAGTTGGTTTTAGTCTGTGTTAGAAATTAAATGTATGCTTTGCGGCCTTGACGCTTGAATGCAACTGTGTGATGAATAAGTATAACCAATGTGATTAAGCTAAAATGGGCTCATATGAAATGTACACTGAGACAGGGAAGACAGTCATTTATACCAGATAGCTATTAGGCTCTGATGGATAAGATGCATGTAACCTTTAGTCTAGTGTTGAAGGATTTAGCTGTTATGACTATAAAATGAGTGGATGGGAGCATCACGGAGTGGCGCCTAAACAAAGAAGGCCGATAACAGAAAACACCCAGAGAGAATAGATTAGGTAGCCTGCGCATAAAGGAGTTAGGTGAAGGTCAGGTACCAAGTGTAGAAGAATTGGGCAAACGTAGCCTGCCACGTGTAATAGCACCAAGGAGTCGTCGCTGATTGGATGATCGTGATGCCAAGAGGCTCTGGACAAAGCTTGTGCACCAACCAAGGAAGCTAAGTCTAAACCACAGACTTCCTGGCATAGTAATGAGATACGCCATAAGAGGCCACGCCTACCACTGTATAAACTGTATCTGCAACGGAAGCTCGGGGCTCTCAAGCTGTGGATGGTGGTTATAGAGTAACAGCAATCCGCTGACTATGATTTCCGGATACACTTAGAGTCCTTGGCCAACCTGTCATTCACCAGGTTTTAATAAACTGAGTTGCAGATCTACTCGTAGTCAAGTCTCCTCATTTGAAATCAACAAATTCGCAACATCTGTGCTGTCTCATTTTAATGAATCTATGGAGGAATCCTACGTCTGTGTTTACACATCTCTTCTCACGTGACCTCTTTAGGTATAGGCTATAGTGTTGATGAACGGGACTCGCGAGCACGGCTGCCATTCTCTCTCCCTACTGCTCATTTAAAGAGACTTTGCACAAGAGATAGCTAAAAACGATGTGGGTATTTTGTGGGTGTGTCAAGAAGTCGTTTAAATATGTGTTTTGTAAATTATACATTTATGCCTATTTATTCTCGTGGTGTATGGTCATTTTTGCTAACTATTGTTATGTAGTGTGAGCTACACTACGTAACAATAGTTAGCAATTAAGAAGAAGAAATGATAGAGCTGGGGATTACAACTTTTCACTGTGATTTCATGAATTACTGTCATGATTAAAAAAGACTTACCAGCCTTGGGACTAAAGACTTTGGAGTATAAAGTCAGTGTTTCAGCCAGACTAGGCACTGTGTGTTATACTGTTGGAGGGATAATGCATCTTGGTGTTTTCTATTCTTTTAATGTTTTCTGAAAAGTTGAGTTTTCTTGAGTTCCTATAGGCACATCTGTATCATGTTATTGTAACCTGGTAAAATGTCACAGTGTGCTGTGGTGTCGCCCTTGATAATCAGATGTTTGTAGTGACAAACATCACTTGTTGCACAACCTCTTTTTCCTTCTTCGCTGAAGTCTTGTCTGGTCACATACTTGCAGGTGAGACATCTTTCAACACACAGGTCTTTGCCAAGAGTACTTAACTTTGCATATATTGACATGTAACACATGCACTTAATTTTACTGTTAGATAAAATCAAGTAGTGGCAGTTTGGGTCTGCTCACCGTGGGAAGTGACACACATCATCAACAAATGTCATGTAAAAACACATCAGCCTGATAATAGAGAAGAAAAAAGACTTAATTTTTGAATTTTTTGTTCCACATATAAGAAGTCTTTATTGCGTTAAATATCTCAGGAGGTTACCTTTTTAAGATGTAGCCAAGAAAGAAATGATGATATACATTAAAACAAAACATTAACGTGTTTACAATTTACATGAATACATAAATAAACAAAATGGTCCCATTATCATCATTATTACTATTTGGATGCCAGTCACTGAACCCCTCTGTCTGTTATCTGAGGTATTTTTTGTAATACTTTCATATGAATGCCCTGTTATCCATCTTTCAAACACAAAAACAATCTTAGCTGTAGTAAAAAAAACTAATTTAAGAAACAAAGAAAAAAAAGAATATATTGTACAAAATGAGAATAACTTCTTATTTTACCCTTAAATTGTGGTGCATGAACTGTCTTAAACTGGTTTGATGTTTGTTGGTGGTGAGTTCAAAGCAGGGGGCAGGAAATGTGCATTCTCGACACAATGGCATTACCAAGAAAGTGAAAGACTTGTAAGTAGAAGATTTACACAAGGTCTGACCACATGCCAACAACATTCCCACCCATGTTCAGTGATGTTGATAATTACATGTCCCAGATGTGAAAGCGCTGGTCTGCTCCAGCAGAGAAAATCTCAGTGCTGTCAGGGTTTATGGCCAAGTGTAGGACTCGATGAGAATGACCTGAAAAAACAACAACATGATTAAACCAGAAAACAGAGGTGTCTCAATGTTTAATTTCAGTAATAGAGAAGTTCTAACTTTGACAAAGAATTTATATTGAGAAGGGATAAACACCGGACCATAATGCTCGCTGTCATTGTCTTTTATGCGTTTGGTTTCGATAGCATGTCATAATTGGCACCACATCAAAGTACAAAGTTTGAGCAACCTTCAATGCAAGGCTGCACATTCACTTAAGAGTAAATTCCGAAGAAATACAAAAGGTTTAGGAAATTAGAAATTAAAAGGGAGTCTCAAAGAGCACCATATTTCTTCGATTGATGTGAAAAACGTTCAGGTAACTTCTCCGAGTAGGCACAACTGAATGCCAGATAAGTCACTTACTACTTATTTGTTCCCAAACAGAAAACAGCCAAAATGAACACAATGTCAGACTGAACAAAGAAGCGAAACAGAAACATCCAGATTTTCAGGCTAAAAATCACCACCACATTAACTGCAATGTTTGAGTAAATAAATAACATAATGGCTGAACATTTAGAAAGTCATCAACATATTTAAAATGATCTTTTAAAGAATGTTCTTCACATGTATGGCTTTTTTTTTAGCCCTCTCCAATTCACAATACCTCAGGAAACTGTGACATGTCATAAGAAACGTGGTGACATTTGATGTGTTTAATTCATAGTTTCACATTCACTGGAAACCCAGGACATGAATGAATCAGCACAAAATGGTGAATGAATATCTCAGCGAAAGATGGCAGCGCTGCAGGTCCAACTGTCACACTGCTATATTAATATTAAACAGCATGTATAATGATGCAAAACATTTATTCCCATGAGGCTGCTGTGAATGCTTTGAGGGATGTAGCTGTACATTAATCATATTTCATTATTTCTCTAACCTGTGAGCTGGTAGATGGGGCTGAGGGAGGGAAAGCCCCAGGACCAGCAGTTGACTCGGTGATGAGGAAGGCCGTGACCTGTGACCAGATATCTCTTCTTTTCAGCCCATCGTAGAGAACAGATCTGCATTTGAAGTCATTAGGAATAGTCTGTCCGATATTTAAACACAGTATAAATAAGTCTGCATGTTGAGTCTTAAGCACCTGAGACTTTGTGTTGGCAGACGTCACACAAGTCCCCGAATCTGTGTCCCAGATTCTCAGCTCTCCGTCTTTCCATCCGCCTCCTGTTGCGATCATCTTTCTCTGCCATGGACACCATCCCATTGCCTAACCACACAAGCACCAGCGATACAAAAGCATCCACCCAATGTTCAGCTGATTGTCTGGTTGTTTCAGCAGACGGCCCAGTAAAGTGCAGGATCAACTAACAGTGTTTCTAAAAACCTCTGTAAGGTTTGTACGAGCTAAGATTAGTCATCATCAAGTCATACAGCAGAACACACGGTTGCTAGAGTGTCTTACTTTATGACCAAATACCTACAAATGTTAGCATCCAAACATACTGAATTAACATCCATGGCTAAGATGCAGTGCCTATAAAAAGTATTTATGTTTTATTGTTTTACAACATTGACTCAAAGTAGATTTAATGTGGCTTTTTTTTTTTTGACAGTGAACAACAGACAATTACCACTTAAACGTCAAAGTGACAAAATAGATCTCTACAAAGTGACCTAAATGAATTAAAATATAAAATACAAAGTGCAATACAATATTTGGGCACCTTATCACATTTGAGGCAGGCAGTAGTTAAGCACACTGACCTTAACAGCGCTGGGCTGTTTAATCGTAGTGATTGGCTGACGTGACCTTGTGACCCCCGTGATGTCACTATCCCATATACAGAGGAGGCCCTCTGTGGAGCCGCTTGCTAGCCAGTCTTCTCCTGGTGACCACTGGAGGCTGCAGATCGCCTCCTTCTGCACGGCTGCGCCCACCAGAGGTGTAGCAGCCCGAGGGTCATGGTGATGGATACATCCGAGAGCAGAGCCGCTGTAAGATTGTGGAAACCGTCGTTCCCCTGCATGAATACTGCACACTTCATATCAAGAATAACTGTGATGTCCTTTTGGCAAAAGCTACATTTTGTTTTGCTAAAACATTAAACCAGTATAGATTTGGATGTGAAAGTCATTCCACTTTTATTGAAATTTATAGAGCTGAATGAACAGAGTGATACGAGGAAGCCTTGATAACTTTCATTTTGTGTACTGCCAACACATACCTGCTGAGTAACTGCTGTTTCCAGGAAAGAGCCCTGACCACAGACAGGTGTGACGACAGACACCCCATGTTCTGCTTCTGTTCAACATCCCACAACTAAAGTCATAGAGAGACACACCACAAACAGTCATCCTGCTGATTCAACTAGGTGTCACTCCTCCCCTCACAGAGGCCCCCCGGACCGCAGTCTGTATGAATCAGTTTCCAGCTTCTCTGTCCTCGTTTTACGGAGCATTTACCTGTATCTCCCCTCGCCTGGTGCCAACGCAGAGAGATCTGCCATCTCTGCTCCAGCTCAGACACGAGATGGTCTGAATGTACGCTTGTCCCGGTTGTGGACTCGACTCCAAATATCCCACCAGAGCACGAGTTTCTGAATTCCAGAGGTAAACAGAAGAGCCCAGTGCTAATGCAATCACACCATTACAACTGCAGTCGAGAAGATTAGTGTCTGAAAGGGAAGAGATGGAAAAGAGAAAAAGGGCCAAATACTGACAAACAGAATGAGTCTTAACTGATTGATGACATTTTTATTACAGACAAAGTGTACGTTTTTTTTTTTTTTTTCTCAGCAGCTGGGTCGTCATTGGCAGCTGTTACATAACAGTTTATTTGAGCCAATCCCACATACATCATTCTGCTGCAGTAAAAACTCACTGGAGAATCAAATATGTGTTCATCCGCATCTGAAAATAGTCCCCCAACAAATACACTATTTCCTTTGAGCATTTGCTAAAAAACTACAGTGTCCAGCTGTACAGGAAACTGTATATGTGTTTTTAAAGATGTATCACCAGCCTTATACTTTAAACACAGAGGCAGAAAAACCACCGTTCAGGTTATATCTTCTCTTACAGTAGTCGTTCAGCAGTGACGGTGCCGCCAACTTCATCACTGACTTCCCCTGCTGACTTACGGAAGTATTGTCCAGAACAGCAAATGGCTGCAAAGCATGTCTTCTCCCATCAGAACCTGCAATGGGAAAAAATATACAATAAAAACACAGTTACATAAAAAACATACACAAAGTTTCACACCCAAAGCAATACTACAATCACTTCATAAGCAACACAAGATGGACTAGTGATGATGCAATAATACAATCATATCAGCAAACATAAAGATAAACATAGACCGCCCACAGTCCTCGAGCAGTCTCTGTTACTTGAAAACGTTTCTGCAGATTGTTTAAGCCATTCATTTCTGCTTCCTGGTATGAGAGCATGCAGTATCGCTCTACATGTCATTCAAATAATCAGCAGTTTATTTTTTTGTGCGTTGTTCCTGAAGCGCTCTAAGAATGTAGTGACAACCAAAAAAAATACATTCCTGCCGTACCAGCCTGTTGAGCATTTCCATGTTCTTGAACTGCAGTTCTCCACAGCCATCCCTGCAACAAAAAAAAGGAATTATTATTGTTATATTTAGTCTTTTAGATGCACTTTATACTAATTCTTAAAACACATCTAATCTTATTCTGACAGAATTAGGCCATGTTTTATGTATTTTGTGTCATAAGGACACATAACCTCCTTCAGTAATAAGGATTATCACTATTCTAGATGCATGTGGGTACAACAGGGTTATTTTTTTATTTTACTTTAAATGATCTCACAGCTTTTTTTTTTTATCCCACCTCAAGTCATCTTGCATAACACTTACAAATAACCACATCCTTTGTTGAGCTTTCTGTCTTGTAACTGACTTTTCAATTATTATAAAATAAAATATAATAATAATAATAATAACTTTAATTATATAGCACCTTTCAAAACAGGTTTACAAAGTGCTTCACAAATATAAAATAATAAACAACAACCCCCAACCCCATAACAAGAACCACATCCAACAAGTAAAACAGTTAATACAAAAAAGCGAGTTTATAAAAATGTATTTTTAGCAACGATTTTAACTAAATCAGCGAGGTTGCAAGACGGATTTCAGCACGAATACTGTTCCAAAGTTTTGGGGGCCTGAGACAGCAAAAGCACAGTCTCCCTTTAGTTTTAAGTATTGATCGGAGGAGTGTTAATGGAGCTTTGTTGTGTGATCTGAGGGTGCGTGCTGGTAGATAGGGCCATGGAAGTTCACAGATGTATGGTGGGGCCAGACCATACAATCTGTATGATCCTGTTAGAAAGAAAGACAGCCTGCAGAGGGAAGTCTAAAACCAACTGGAACATCTTTTGATTTGTATTCTTCTCAATAAAAATAATAATCAAACTTCAGCGGCACAGGTACAACCTCCTTTAACAAACCTGTTGTGGGGCATTTTCTGTGGCAGGCCGTCTCCTGCCAGTGGAGCTGCGTGGTGTGTTTCGTGATGTGACACCCCCACAGTGCAACATGCCTCCTGCCGGCGCTGTCTCTGTTTGGAGAGATGATATCACAGAAAACCTTACAGCACAAAACAATGCTGAACAGAATCCACACAGTGATACAGCTGAGCATAATGGTGAAGATAACAAAGAGTGGAAACATGAGCATGATGTTAGTGATCCTTTACTTAAAAAAAAAAAAGCATGTCATAAGACACCTGAAATAAACATGTTTTTAGGACGTTTCACATGTTTCTGTATATTCTAACAACAAAACAAAAATAAATGACTCTTACATTTTGACTGATATTAGATTTGGGGGCCAATGTTAATACCATTATAGGAGATTTAACTAATTCTGCCAGCAATTTATCAGTCTATGTCCGTTTATTTTAATAAAAATGGATACATTTTTAGCAGTCAGCCCTGAAATATGGTGGTATAAGAGTCATGACCAACATAGGTTATATATTGGAGGCAAGGTATTTTACAGTTCAACCATAAAAATGTCACTCTGCATGCAACACAGCCTGCTCAGCTGTGCTGTACAACACCGAGCACTTAGGTGTAACATTTGAAGCATGCTGCAGGACACACAGTGTATTGACACATAAATTACACAAACAATTGTTGCATTTTTTCATATCGATCAGAAAAAAGAAATATAATGCAGTAAGAAGCCATTAGCAGGCCTCTTACAGTAAAGATAAAAGTATTCCTTTATATGATGTAGTTAAATTAAAGATGCCTAAATACTTTTGGGGGGAAGTAAAATGTGATGGTGGTAAAACTATAGGAAACCAGTAGCAAATAATCAGTGTGTTTGTAAAACTAGTTATATTTTAAAATGGTGTTTGCGTGCAAACCTTGAATTAAACATAATTCCCCCTGTGACTTCTCAAAAACAGCTCAGTCATTTGAAGTGACTTCATAGCTGAGTTTGGGTGAGTCCTTCCTGATCCGTTTAAATAATACCTCGAAGGTGTCTCTGTGCTGCTTCATGGTGTCTGGGTGGAGAATCCAGCTCCAGTCTCTGGCACACTGCGTCCAGCTCAAACCTGGACTCACACCGCCGCCCAGTGGCCAGCGGTGTGCTGGCAGCTGGAGCCTCACTGCTGCTCCTCTGGACGATCCTCCTCCTGAACCTCCTGTACGAGACGTGATGAGCGTCGTTTTGTCCCTGAGAAGACAAAACAAGATATTATTTTGACATGTGTTACAGGTAGTCTCGATGAACTCAAAACACTGAAAACTGACACAAACTTCACATCTCTCCAAACTTCAAACCACATAACTTCACTAGTGTCAAGAAGACAAGGTTCAGAGCAAAACTTCCGGTTAGACATTTCAAAGCAAAAGCATTGTAAATGCTTTATTTTTTTTTAATTGGGTGTGAATGTGGGAATCAATCCAGTTTAGCGTCAGTGTTTTCAACGTCCATTTACATTGTCCACACCTTTCATACATTATTGGTTGCCAACTGTTATGTGTCCATGTTGTTTTTTTGTTTTTTTGTAAGTCTTCTTAATACATATGTTTAAATACTTATTTATATCGTTTAGTTAGATGTTTCACTCTAAAAAAAAAACAATAAAAAGAGTTACAAAACTGTGTTCTAGTTAATGTTGATGAAACATGCTTTCTCACTTCATATTTCAGGTCAAACGGCGCAAAAGTCATTTATTGTACCAAAATGAATCAAATAAATTATATTTTAGATAGAAATAGTTTAATATCAACATGGAAAAACTTCATATTTAACTGAATGCATTGACAGTTAAAGTGCTACTAAGTTAATAAATTCAAATTCTAATACAATATAATCTATAAAAGTAATTAATGCTTTTTGAGTGCGAAACTTTGAATTGTCTTATTTTGAAGTGAGTATTGCGCAGCTTCCGGTACTGTGCTAGTGTTCACTAGCTTCACTAGCTTCCTTTCCCCCGATCCTCCTCAAGACTTTATGCAGGAGCCTCCGCTACGACCACGGTTTGTTCTCCCCCCTCCACGATGGAGGCCTTAGGGGGCTACCCTACAAAGTCCTCCAACCCGAAAGCGAAAAAGCTCACGGTCCTGCTGAGCATGACAGTCGCTGTCGGGTGTTTGTTCCTCCTGCAGACTCAGCTGGTGAAGCCGAGAAAACCAACAGATTTCTATTCGTTCGAGGTGAAAGACGCGAAGGGGAGGACGGTGTCTCTGGAGAAGTACCGAGGAAAAGTACGTCCACACCACCACCCGTCATTTCAGTTTGAGACGAAACTGTGCACACTTTGTGTTTCATTTCCCAACACGTATTTCTTATAGCATTTCACAAATCATTATTACGACTTGTCTCCCCCCCCCCCCCTGCTGCACAGGCGTCTTTGGTTGTAAACGTGGCGAGTCACAGCGAGCAGACGGAGGCGAACTACATGTCCCTGCAGGAGCTCCACCGGGAGCTGGGCACCTCTCACTTCAACGTCCTGGCCTTCCCCTGCGGGCAGTTCGGGGACACTGAGACCGGGACCAGCCGGGACATCGAGGCTTTCGCCAAGTCCACCTACGGCGTCACCTTCCCCTTCTTCAGCAGGATCAAGATGATGGGCTCAGAGGCGGACCCTGCCTTCAAATTCCTCACAGGTTGGCAGCTGACCACATCTGTCTGCTGTGCGCCACATAGTGCAAAAAGACAGGACTACACGAGTGTTTGCATCACTTCGATACATGTCTATATTTAGTTAAGTTTTAATAACGGAAGGATTTATGGCTAAACTTAAGCAGCTCTCTGGCAGGAAGTGCAGTCTGGACCTAACTGTCACTGCACCACACTTTCCCATAAGGATGCAACTAAATGTTATTGTATGACCTGTCAAACCTGCGGTCAAAAGTATTCAGTTTAGAATGGAAAAGTCTTAGCATTTGTGAAGCTGCAAGCAGTAAGTGTTTGATATTTTAGTTGATAAAACAGAACAAAAGAGGTTTTTACTAACTCCTGCCTTCAAGAAATAGCTTTTGTGTCCCAAACAAAATATACAACAACATACAAAGCACATACTTGTGCTTCCTCAGAGGGAACTAATAATGAAGCAGCTACTGGTTGTACATCCCAGTGACTTCAGAAAGAAGTTTCTCTCATCGGTCTTCAACCGTAGTAATTATCCAGGGTGTGAATGTATTTATTGTTATATCGCCGTTATGACTATACAATGCAATTATTTGTCATACCGCTTATATTTCAAGTAGCTGTCACTTTATTGTCTTTGATTCTTTGCATCAATGTGATGAGGTATCTCAAATTGGGCCTGTATTCAATTTGCTGGAACAAAAAGGACAATTATTTACATGGCAATAAATGATTGTAAAAGTTGCTGCTATGCGGTTCAGGTTTGAATTTATTTGATATTTTACAACACCTAAAATACAACTAAGTCATATAGACATAAGCAAGGAGCAGTAATCTGTATTTAGAAGTTGATTTATGAGCAGCACTGGACGTGGAAACATGCAGAGCATCATCAGAGTTCCTGGTTAAATTGAGGTTGTAAGATGTACCATTAATGAGCGCTTGCTAATGTGTTGGCTTTCAGATTCTGTGCAGAAAACTCCCAAGTGGAACTTCTGGAAGTTTCTGGTGAATCCAGAGGGGAAAGTTGTCCGGTTCTGGCGAACGGACGAGCCCATGGAGAGCGTTCGACAAGAGTCCACGGCATTGGTGCGAGGGATCATCCTGAAGAAACGGGTGGAGCTATGATGGAGACAGATACGGGACACATCTGTGTGTGTTGTGTCGGGGTTTCCTGTGCTGTGACAGCAGGGAATGACTGAACTCTTAACTGCTACAGTGAGGGTGGTCGGGTGATGTCTCACAGAAACATGCCGGATGAAAAAATCCACTTCATGGCTAGTCGGAGCGTGTGTTTGTCTGTGTGTGTGTGTGTGTGTGTGTGTGGGACCATCCTGTGGTTAATATTGACAATCATCATGAACATTCCTTAAAATGACCACTGCTGCAGCCGAAGGATTGTTTAGCCATTGAAGTGTTGGGTTTTTACAAATGCTCAGTTTGCCTTAATCTGTATGTTGTACCATCTCTTTCTAATGTTTACATTAAAATCGATTTCTTATGGTGAAGCATAACTTTTTAGTCCATTTTGACTGATTTGAGCCAAGCCAATTGTGAAAAATCCTTCCGACATAAAATAATGTCAGAAATATTTGATTTAGCTAATGAGCTCAGGATATATTTTGTTAAGTTTATGTGCTATAAGCAAGACAAATGCTGATAACTGACAAATAAATCCACATTTTAATTGCAGAATGTTAATGCCAACTTGCACGTAATGCGACACAAAAGCATATTGGTACTGATATTCTGTATTCTGTAGTTGATTTTGTTATTTGACATAGTTTCTAACCTTTATAAGTCACCTCTCAGTCTGAATATACAAAACAAAAACGATAAATGGTCACAAAAAAATGCTTCTTTCATCAAATGTACAACTGCAGCTCTGAACCCCAACTTGCTGTTTTTAATTTATAGAAGAACATGTTAATTGCAGATGTCTTCCAGCTTGTTGGTGAGGATTTAAATGGACAGTTGGAGGGCAGCAGCAGGTAAGCTGGCACACACAGAATCAACCAGCTAACAAGACACTGCCTACCAGCCACCCACGATAAGAGAGCTGAAAAACTATTTATTATCTTCCTAAATTGTTCCTTTTTTTTTTTTTTTTAGCTTCTTTTTTATTCCAAAAGCCCAAACATTGAAAATAAGACCAGTTTCCTACTTTGCACATCCTCTACTTCAAGATAAAGCTCATTCTCTCCTGTGCAAAGTTTCTAAACATCTCAAAATCCTGATCCGCCAAAATAAAAGTGCATGAGTCTGAGCATTTAGGGAATGAGTGATAAACGTAGTCAAATGTAACTGTTAAGGTAGCAGAGCAGTGTGAGCTGGCAAAAGAAACATCAGCTAACATTACACTGCCTCCCAACCAGCCACGACTCAGTGTCCTGCTGCAAATGCAAATTCACGCATTTGACCATGTTGAACTAATGTGGGGCTGAATAGTTTTCATTGTCCTGAATGTGCAATTTTATGTTTTTTCATTCATTCCCCTCCAAACTTTCTCCGTCTGTTGACTTTTAATTTCACAGGTGAATGACGTGTGATAAGCGTCAGCAGGGTGTTTGAGCTCAGTGGTAGCAGCAGTGAGGAGTGCAGCTGACAGCTGTCAATCAGATAGCACAGCCAGCAGCAGTGCACTGCCACACCGTCACCACCACATCAGAGACTGCTGCAGCCACAACAACTAGCCTTTTGATGCAGATGTTTTCTTTTATTTCCCCATCTTACCTTGAAGGGGCAATGTCTTCTCTTTCCTACAAAATCTCGCAGCATTCTCCTCATATTGTCCTGGTTATGGAAACAAAAAGACTTTAGTCAAGGTGATGCTCATCATCAAAAACAGCTTTCTTAGGATAAACTAAGACTGGAATATCTGACTGAATGATTATTCAGAAAGTTTAGGGGTTCTTTTAATAATGTTATAATGGATTGCAGTAGGGGGGGGGGGGGGGGGGTATTTTACCAACATTTAGCAGTAAAACGAGCTCAATTTTGCCACAGGTTGTAGCAGGTGTTGTAACAAAGAGACAGCCATTTGTTTGGAGTTTGAAGTGGTTGCCTGGTAGCAGCAGAAACAGATTATGTGATAGTCTACTAAGGAAATGTCTATTAGGCTATTTTTTTAAATATTATTTTATAAATTACTCACCCAGTCGTTTGATTCTCCACCTGTGAGTTTCACCTCAAGTTTCTGTTACTTGAGTAAAGCCCCGGTCACTTCCCTGTCCGCCGGTGTGAGGTCCCGGTCCTGCCCGGTGCACCTGTTGTCTGCTCTCCTGGACGGACTGCGCTCCTAAATACTGTCCCCGGGCGGACAGCGGAGCGGGAAGCACCGTCCGCTGCTCTGCTATTGGCTGTTAGGTTTGAGGTCTTTTTCAATTAAAGTAGACGTTTTTCCAGTGATTCCCTCCGCGTCCTGGTTTCTACTGGAAACTAATAGACACAGTAAAAAATAAAAAAAGAGCAACGCGGTAATGTTTTCAAGGTGGAGGCGGCAACATGTTATCAGTTAATGACCCAGACAAAGGACATACTTTTCTTTTTTTAGGAGGTGTCAGTCTACACAGTTTATCATATAACTGCCATACTCAGCTTATAGCCTTCAAACACTGGTCATTTAAAGCAATGAATTGTGTTAAAACATTTAAAGGGAAATAAGAATGCATGTCTGCACTGAAAATAGTTTTCTTCAATAATAGGCAGGGTAAAATACATAATAATGATCCAGTGTTTAAGCTAATATTATCATAGTAAGTGTATTCTCGTTAGTCTTTTTGTCAGATTATATGATGCAAACAAATTATAACAATTGTAGCAGTTACAAGTTCTACGGGATGCAAAAAAGACTATGTTTTTATTTTATTCTAGTTGTTAGGTAAAATACTAACAACTAAACTGAAATACATTTTTAAAAATATATATATTTTAGAGACTATGCATATTAATGTATTTCATTTCAGTTGTGCAGTAAAATATTTGTATTACAAATACTGTTTAATGTTATCAACAAGATAAGAAAAGCCTGCATTTAGTGCAGTTTACTGCAAGTTTTTTTTTTTTTTTTTTTTTTTTAAACTTGTAACTACTCTTTAACAATGGTCTCTTTTTGCGGGAAGAGGCCGTGTGTCCGCGGGCCACACCGTTTTAATGATGAGCTGCTCTGGCGCTAAGTGGGCTGAACGGCGCGGGCGGCGCACGTTCTCGCCACCTGCCACTTCCATATGCGCTCACACTCCGAGCTCGAGCCTGGAACTGTGCGACAGGTGCGTGCTCTCAATGCAGACACATGCTGACTGAGCAGCTCCATCACAGCTCCTTCAGCAGGCGACCACCATATATATTCATATAACAGACTTTTTAAATAAACGTTGCTGTGTAAATACTCCAACCTTTAGTTTATCCACACAAATCAACACAACGTATCTGACTTTTGATCACTGAAAGACCTTATGCATATTTAAGTTGTGATAATTATCAGTTGAATCCATTATTAAAGGTAAACGTAGGCTCACATTCACACAATAACAATAGTTGCTCATAAATATTGCTGTAATTAACAGTCTGAGTTGATAGTCCTTCTGTGTGTGATTCATTATAAGCAGGTAATTAAACTGCTATAGTCTGCTTTATTGCTGTGCGTGTTGTTAATGTAGGCAACATGATGTGGGTCTTTGTGTTTGTAGCTTTTGTGTACAGTTTGTGTTAATTGTCCATACGCTTCATGTTTTCCTCATGTCATTACTACAAAGTATTGCTTCAAATACAGAATATGCCACAATAACGCTTTACTTGCATGGGAAAAGGGCTTACATAAAAGCTTAACTTTGTGTCAGTTGTATTTGAGAAGAGGCCTTGCACCGCCATAAGCATCCCTCCGCAGGAAAATTATATATATATATTGTTTTTTTCTGGGACTCTGTCTGGTTTGCCGCCTCGCTCCCTCTCTCCAGGTTTGGCTTTAGTCACCTTAGAAACTCATTGTGTCTGTATTTTCCTTTCCTCTCCCGCATTGTCCCCCGCAGTTTGGCGGTAGCTTAACCGGTCAAATGTGTCACAGCCAGCTTAAACAAAGCCTCGCCCTCTGGCCGCTCTCCGCTGCTGGTCGCTGACAAACGCATTTGTTTGCAGTAAAAGTGTCTCAAGGCGAGTCTGGGTGTGAAGGTTTGTGCGGTTATGAGGTTTGACAACAAGCGTCCTGTTTGATTTACGTTGGCAGCAGGAATTTTAATTGTTAACGGTGATCAAGTCTGTGGTCAGTCGGGGTTAGTCAGGTATTACTACTATTAACTCAAGTAGTCTACTGTACTAAAGTAGGCTACTGTTTTGAAGAACTTGTACTCTACTTATACTTCTAGTCCACTACAATTCAGAGGGAAACATTATGCTTTTTTACTACATATGGGCTACTTTACAGTAATACCTTTACTTTGCCGATTCAGATAGAAAATATAATATCACAATGAAATAGTAGAAAGATGAGATAACGATAAAACTTTATTGATCCTCGGGGAAATTCACAAACTAACCAACAAAATGAAAAATGAAATAGCCCCACCACCTTTACGTATAAAGTACATACCTAAAATAATGTTCATATTATTCAATAATATGATCCAATAATATAGTATATTATTTGGAAATGTGACATTCTGCTTAATAAGATTGACTTTTGGATACTTTAAGTATAATTAGGTGTACATTTCTCAGCTGTGGGACGAATTAAGGATTTCTGATTCTGATACTTTTGTACTTTTACTTTTTGAATGCAGAACATTTCTACACTGTGGTATTTACTTAAGTACAAGCTCTGAGTACTTCTTCCACAGATGCTCGAGGTATGGTACATACACAGTGTCTATGTTCTGCAGAGACATTAAAGTGCATTTATTTAAAAAAAAATAGGCCTATAGGATGATTTGAAATGATTAATAGGCTCAGTAGTCACATTACAGGTTGCAGAGCCTAATCAATCAGTCAATCGCAATACATGATTCTCATATATTAGCTGAATGTTAAATCAGATAGATGGATAGATAGATATACAGACAGACAGACAGACAGATAGATAGATAGAT
>CALSBV010002302.1:4691625-4718256 GCA_943590825.1 Bovichtus diacanthus
TAGATAGATAGATAGATAGATAGATTTCCCATATATATTGTTTGGTCCCTAACTTCCCTCTGTAATGTAGCTTTCCTCTGAAAATGTAAGGCAGACCTCCATCTGTTTATCAGGCTCTTCTTATCTTTGTTTTTGTTGTTACATCCGGTGTTCATGACAGCAGCAGCAGTACTGTAAATTGTCCCCAGCATGGGGCTGCAGTGCTGCCTTCACTGCTCTAAAGTAAACAGGCTCAGGTTTGGGGAGTTTAAACAGGTGTTCGACCTGAGATTCGACATTGTCCTCTGGATCAGTTCGCCTCACACAAACCCACTTTTTACAGCCAGAGGCCTCAACAGGGATGTTGAAGGAAGATTACATCACAGATACCCAAAGGTCAGAAGGTCACATCAGCTTAAAATAAATTAATCTGTTCTTGTTGTTTTGATTTCCGCTTCTTTCTTTTTTCTCATCCACGTTTAACAAATATGATTTATAAGAATGTTTTTTGGGAAAGATGGGACTTATATAGTGTTTATACTGCTGGAGTGTTAAAAACACTAAGTCATGCAATTTCCAGAACGAAGGATATAAACAAGGATGTTGGCTGCGATGCATCATGACTTGTAGCCCTTTTTCAGACCACACAGTCACTCAGACGGAGACAAAAGGGAAGGAAGTCCCTGCTTCTTAAACAAGGTCACAGGGTCACATTTCTTTCACTGCTCAAACATGGAAAGTTCACGTTGAAACAGTTTCTTTCGATTTGCTTAAATATCACCTAAATACTCTTTTCATAATCAAAAGAATAAATCTCTCCAAGACGGCTTTATAAAACATAACTTTTATTCCCAAACTTGTAAAATCGTTTCTATTTTCCAAGACAAAACATATAGTGAAGAGTGAAAATAAACATGACATTGCTCCATTGTTTGGCTAGATCATTACATTTTGAGGCATGTAAACAGAAACACAATGAAAACAAAAGCTGTGGCAGTATCATTTCCTTTGTCAGGCACCTCCTCTGACGGATTGGCTTAAACGCTACCTGAGGAAGACATCATTGAATCATTTACAGATCTCACTATAGATTATTAGTTAGGCATTAACAGTCACTGCCCACCCACACTTCCTCCCATCGCTAATTAGAAGCGTTAATGGATGCAATTTTTAATTTGTTAACCCTGCTTTCAGCTGTCGTTTGGAACCCAGCGGAAGCGGTATCCTCCTTGCTGAGTCCTCGAGGTGAAGGCACGTCCATGAGGAAACACCCGAGTCCTTATGGTGCAGTGTTCTCTCACAGATGTTCTGAAAGATGAGACGCTCTCCTCGGGCTCTGCTCCGTCCACCGTCATGCTGCTGTCTTTTGATACAGACGTCTGTAGGCCGGAGAATGCACCAAACATGCGTATGGTCTCTGATTCCTGCTGTAGTCCAGCAGCAGCGTCGTGCAGGACGGCATTGCAGCGTGTGCTGACGTCCCTCAGCATGTCCTCCACTGAATCGGAAGACTCTGTTTCATATCCTTCATCCAGTCGCTGACGCTTACAGGGACTGAGTGAAGTTTTATCACCGCATGGTTCTCTCACATTTGGGTCTCTGACTGTCATTAGTGTCTGAAGACCAACAGAAATAAAGACTGATTTATGATAATTCATGCATAAGAGGTGATACATTGCATTCAGGATGAGACTGTGTGAAGGTATGTGTCTGTCCTCATCTCAGCCATGTACTCACTTCAAGCACAGAGGCCAGGTGCTTTGCACGGCTGGCCAGCTGCCTGAGGTGGAGGTTTCTCTCCTGAAGGGAGTCGATCTCCTCCTGTTTTTGGTGTAGAGTCTCATGGAGCTGCAGAAACAGAGACAAATATGTTCAGTCATGCTGACAGAAGACACGTTACTCAAAACACAGAGTCCTTTTCTTTACCTTGGCATAACCAATTTGTGTAAATCTTTGTGTGTGTGTCACTGTTTATATGCAAAGTTGTTTCATACGTAGCTCTATTGATGTTTACTATTGTAAATTGTATCTTATGTAATTGTAACCATAATAGTTGCAGGTTTTACTGGTTTACACAAACTCTCCAGTATGCACCGTTTTCAGGTAAACCAAACTGGGCTAAATAAAAAATAAATAAAAAACTCCAGGTCTTTTGTCTGAGCATCATTTTGGAGATCTAAAGTCTGACACAACAGAAGGAAAGTGACTGAGTCAATTCATTTGTCAAAGGTCATTAGCAGGGCGTTGGGATGCCCTCCAACATATCAAAAGTATTATTATTGCATCATTTAGATTAATCATATCACATATGAATATTGACTTATCATGTGCAGCACAGTCATCAAGTCCAGAAAAATAACAAACTCTGTACATTGGTCATAAATCTCACAGTGAGGATTTACCTGATTGTTGACTTCCATAGAATCTCCCAATGCCCTGGCTTGGCACTGGGCGATGCCCTGCCAGGGAGCTCCCTGTGTGGCAGATGGGTTGCCTGCTTCTGTGGAAGAGTGAACCAGACTGTCCTCTGAAGAGAAATACCGCTGAGGGGTCAGGAGCGGTAAGACACATCCCTGAAATGGTACCAGTTCAGCTGGAGACAGACTGCTCTCCAGTGTGGCAGCAGAATCTGACAGAGCAGAATAACACAGAGGGCTTCAGTCAACATCTCTGGGTGTGGAGGGTTTCCTCAATGTTAAAAAGATGATGATGATGATGATGATGATGATGATGATGATACAGTTATTATTATCATAGTAGCACACAGTTATTAAAGGCTTAGATGTAAATGTTGCATCTCCACAGTAGAAGACTTGGTTTGCTTCACTCACCTGCCATGAAATCCAGCGCATAATCTCCAAAGTCTTGATCATCTACATCAGATTCATTCACCTGTTGGCGAGTAAAATGAACAATTAGAAGACGTATTATGTATTAAAAGCTGAGTCGACCAAGAAATCATAATGGATCCAGACCTGAAAGTCCCACCACGACCAGGCAGGGCATTGTGGCTGTATGACAGAACATGTTTTGGTTGTCATTTCAGTAAGTGTGCCGTTGCGTAATGTGTTCAGTGCGCACTGTGAGCTGTGCCAAAGAGGCAAAACTTGGGAGGTCCAGCCAATTAGCGGGAGCCTGCGTGTCATGAGGAAACTGCAATCTCATTCGCGCAGAATTCCAACACATTGTGTCAAACATTAACAGCCGTGTAGTGATGCAGATCTGCCACAAAACCATCCCTCTCTGGTAGCTATAAACGGTTGGAAAGGCATGGATTTACAAGACAAATCAAGTGTCACAGAAACGTGACAGGTCTTAATAAGAATGAGACATTTCTCTCTGGGTGTTTTTCCTCACCTGAGAGCAGAGGGTGTCGCTCTTCCGCCTCACCACAGACGCACAGTCTTCCAAATCATCCCATGCAATTGTTGAAAAAGCTGTAACACAAGAAAAGTGTATCTGTGTGAATCAACCCTCGAAGTGCACGTGCTGTCTTTGTACCTACACGCGTTAAGGTAGAGCATGAAGTTCAACCATGATGTCCGAGATGCGCATACCGTGTTCAATGATACAGGGGAGATCAACGTACACATTGACTGGACTGCTGCTTCTCGGGACCAGTTTATCCTGCAGGTAGAAAGTCTGTTAACGCGACTCTACAGAGCTGTGTGTGCAACACTGTAAAGAGAAAGATGTCATACCGTTTTGTTCCCTGCAGCTCTCCTCCCATGTTGGCCCATTTGGTTGAGGCACACAGCACCAAACACCTTTCTGTCTCTTTGCATCTTCACCACTCAGCTCTGGCTGCATGACTCGTTTGATTTAGAGCTGATATAGACGAAATTCTCCCGGTTTGTGTCTCTCCATGCCGCGGCTTCGTAGTTTTGGCCCAATCAAATGCACTTGTTTGGTCTCCAGGGAGTGACAGCGTCCTCGGAGATTAAATTGGTGCAGACTAACGGTTTTCTGGTGTGAAGTGTAAAGTGGTACCGCGCGTAACGGCGCCATTACAGCAGGTGCTTTCTGCTTCAGACCTGCTCTCCCTCCGCCTGCGGCCACATATCCCCTACGCCTTGCCAGAGGCGCATGAATGGTTTCCTACAACCATGTCTGTTCAACACAACCACACACCTTAGCGTGTGTCTTTATAAAACTGACCAGACCGTTGGCATAGTCGAGACTAGCCATATCATTCAGTGCGTAATTTCTACTCAGCTGTGCATAAAATATATTTAGGTCAAGGCCTGTTGCCACATTTAAAGCAGAGTGGAAAAAGAAAAAGGGCAATTACGTCAGACAGCTCAGTAAACACTCGTGACAAATGCCTCTATTAGTAAACAAACAAGACTAAGCATAGTTGACTCTTAAAGCTGAAGGCACATGTGTGGTCGACACTGTGTCAGCAGGTCGAGATGCCACGCGTAATGGATTATCAGAGAAATCCCCTCAATTGGCCGGGCTGTGTTGGCACAGGTCAGTAAATAGTGATGCAACGGTAAGTAAAGATGTTGGTAAACTGACATCCAGACAAACAGCTACAATAAGCCACAACAATCACTTATACTGGGAGAAAAGTATTTATTTCTATATATTATCCCCAAAGAGGGCCTAATCTCACATTTAGATCTTTAGTCACTCTGAAATGACGGCTCTTTCAGTCTACTGTGAGCAATGTGACTGAGCAGCCATTTATATTAATACATTTTACCCTGCTATGCCCATTTAATCCAGATAATGTTGCCGACATAAACGTTAAACTGTAGGTGTTGCATATTTTCAAATTGTAGGATTTCTCATTCATGCCAGCCAGTCTCCTTAACACCTGAAGAGATTTATTTCATTTGCTTGTGGTTTTTCATCAAACACAAGCTGAGTGTGAATTATGGCTTCACATTTATTACCCATTCAGTGATCAACACAAAATTAATTTAATGATATTTTATTTCGCAATAAAAAACAAAAATATCAATTGATTACAGTACATTTTTCCAGATCCTTCATTACAGAGGTTACAACAGTAACATATCTCGTAAACTTGCAGCAAGTCAGTGCATACACAGTAAATGATGACTTTGATTGAATTAAAATAACACAACATATTAATATACTTTATTGATAAACAATAGCCTTCTATCAGTAAAATAAATAAAACTACTATGCTAAGTTGTAAAACTCACATTCACTTTAATATATGAGGTATACATGAGGTTTAGATGGGTTTGCATAACCATCAGACGTAACTTCTGAACATCACCTTTAAATAACCCGAAGAATACGAACCCCAAAGTGGAGGGGAATTTGACATGTTGGAAACATTTGAATGGTGCCTCACTTGTCACATGGCAGACATCACTTCCAATGTCTCCTGGTTTAATGACACCAACAGCATCAGGTTGTCTTTGCATTCCTGGGCCAGATTGTGCTTGGAGCTCCCCTGACTCACAGACAGGAAGTGACCCTTTGCTGCCAGAGAGTCTGCCTCAGAAAGCTCTGGGCTCTCAGATGGTTGGGTACATAGTTCATCCACAAAACTGCCCCACCGGACTTCCTGTGACTGGATGGTTACGTGCGCAACAAGCCCTTGTTCAGTTGTCAGTAACTCACTGGCTATCCTCAGTGCACAGCTAGCAGTCATAGAAGGTGGGTATTTGTTGAAAGCATAGTCTGCGAGACTCAACTCGCACACCTTTCGTGCGAGGTTGCTGCACTGCCCGTGTCTTTTTGTTTCTGGATTCATTCTTGCAAACCTCCCACCACCTGTGTTCTCAGGTTCAAGCTGGGCAGCATCAATGCAGTTGGTGTAATAGTCCAGGAAAAAGGCCAGAGTCGGCGCAGCGAGGCGGAAGTTGAGGCGGAGGAGGACGAGACACTCCAGGTTGCAGAGCTGCTCCTTAGTGAAGGCATCACAGCACAAGGACAGTAGATGGCTGATTCGCGGTGAGCACACCTCCACCTGGGTGACACAGAGGAAGGGATGAAATTCAAAGACGCAAACCGTCACATTTATCAAGCATCTACCACACTCAAAGACGCACCTGTTTGCTGGCTAGGAGGAGTGCAGTGACACCCAGTAGCTGGAAGCAGTCAGCAGCCAGCGGTGTGGAGGCCATGAACCTGTCCATGATGTTCACCGCCAGGCAGCAGCACTCAAAGGACAGACGGAGATGTTTGTGCACAGGGATGAGCCAGCTGACGAGCTTACACCGTGCCTCTGCAGTCAACTGCAAGTGAAACACAGACTCCATTTATACATCCAGCAGAAAAATAATGAGGATTTTATTGATAGTTACTTAAAGATGGCATGTGTTTATCCTCTTTAAGTGAACATATAAAACCTTTTCTAATGCATTTTTAAAGCAGTTCTACAAATATTTTCATGCCATCGATCCCAAAGTATTCATGAATTCAGCAACTACTCCTGGGGTTTATTAGTTCCATAATGGCAATATTTTTGTGTTAATTTCAGGAGACTATTGAGTTGTATTGACAACGCATGCAGAGAGATTGAGAGAAACTATGGTTAGTTATGAAAAGGGCATCTCTATTGTCAAAATTGGTGCCACAATGGTGGTAGTCTAGTGGTCAAGCTTTCAAACAGAACACTGGAAGTTTGTAAGTTCAATAGCAGGCGGCCACCGTTGAGCCCCTGAGTTGCTCCAGAGGGACTGTCCCTGTAGTTAGATCACTGTAAGTCACTCTGGATGAGAGCGTCTGACAAAACTAAAAATAAATGACCTGTAACAATAAATATGAAACTCCAAGATAACCAGATAATCCAACTATTCTGAAATAGTGTCTCTGTCTTAAAACACCAAACAGTAATGTTACCAATAAAGCCAGAAGTAGAAATTAGCCAGATGACAAAATAATATTTTTGGACTGCAGATGTTGTTCTCTTAGTTAATGCAAAGTGTGAAAAGTAGACTAAATATTTGGTAGATATTAGTTGAAAAAGAAAAAAAAAAGGCAGACAAGTAACCTAATTCATACAATTAAACAAAAATACATTACACATGTTTATATATATATATATATATATATATATATGGTCTCCATAATTGGCTTAATTTCAGTGTTGTATACCTGACCCGACACTGTATAAAGTATAAAGTACAAAAGCGTCTAATAGCCTACTTGTGGCTGGCGTGCCAAGCTTTTGCAGGAATGAAACTGCGCCTCTTTCTCTCTCTGAATCTTGAAACCGATGTCACCGTACTGGATGTACCAGTTGGACAGCTTTCCCGCAGGAGGCTCGTCTGAACAGAGCGGGGACACATCAATCCGAGCCGGGGATGGAATCATGGAGGATCCCAAGTCTTCTTCGAAACCGGAGTCACTCAACTTGGACATGAGCGTCTGCTTCCTGTGCCGGGCAGTCTGCCGCTGCTGGGCCGTGGTGAGCGCTTCTGTTGGGGGACATGCGCCTCTTGTCTCGGAGCCACATTCAGCAGCCTTCACAAATGACACCATCTCTCACTGGAGCCTCCGCTGGCTGTGTATTACTGAGGCCAGGTCTTCCTCAGCAGCAGGCTCCTGGATGTTGGTGTTGCGATGGGGAGGGGAGTCCCGTCTGGTTACATCAGTTTTCCCGGGGTCGTCCCCGCTCCTGCAGCGCACCTTTCTCCTGTCGCCCGGGCAACCGAGGCTCAACAATCACTTGTCCCATGCAGGAGTTAATTAAACCTTCAACCATATGGTATAGCTTTAGCTGTCTGCAGGCCCACGTAATGAGGCAAATACAGAAACACTGTAACACCATGTAACCTGATGTTTCACTGGACATATGAATTTCACATGCGCACTCACAAGCCGCGTATGCATTTATCAAATGTAAAAGGCGGTTTCACTTGATGTTCGTTTTCACACGCGATGTCTCACATTACACAAGTGAATAGCCTATGTTTATTTTTTTTAAGTAGTTGACTATTTGGTCGTATTTTATTGTTGTTAGTGTTTGTATTCTATATTTATGTTTTTGTTTGTCTCTGCACCAATACACAAAAAGGTATCCCTCATAAAACACACTTGGCAATCTGACTCTGATTCTGTGAAATGGCGTTGTAGTTGCACGTTTGATGCACTTGTGAAATGTACATGTGTGAAATGGTGTTCCACACGTGATTCATTGATGTAACTGTATTGTGTCTAAGGGTTTATGGGCTCGCCTACAGTGTGTGTTGTATAATTGTTCCATAATTATTATTCTCAAAATAGTAACAAGTGAAAAACAACAGTGGGTGGAGACTGAGGTTATGTCATTGTTTATCCAGTAACATCATCTCCAGTTTTAGTTTCATACGTTTTCTGGACAGTCTTTCAAATCGCTACCTAGATGCAGTTCGTAATTTATAATATTTTGTACCGTTAAAATCATTTTGGCCTATATTAAAAATCAGAGGGACCTGTTCTGACTTTGCGGTGGGCGGAACTACAAAACGACTACAAAACAGAAAGCCCGTACGTCATCTTTGAAACTCCAGTGCAAGACGAGCGCTTCAAGTATGCCCTCTGCACACGTACAAAAGGTATTTTAAAGACTTTGATATTCTTTGTGGATAATTATCGCAGATACTTTACTAATGGTTGCATATGACGCATCTGCAGGTTGAGCAGCTTGACAAAAACTATGAAATAAACAGTAACGCTAGCTGTTGCTAGCTGAGTAGCTAACGTTAGCTGTCCTAGCTAGTAAGCTAAATAGGTAACAGTAACGTTAGCTGGTTGTGCTTTATGTGGCAAGTTAGCTAACGTCGAATTAGGTGACTAACACTCATGTGTTGACAGTGTGCTAGCGACATTCGTGGTAAAGTAATACGCCGTTAAATCGATGAAGAGGAAGAAGTAGCGTTAGAGGCAAATCAGACTGCATAAGCTAGTAAGGTCGCTTACGCTAACACCGTGCAATAACAAGCTCCTAAAGTCAGCCAGCGTTAGGTTAGGTCGCTTACGGTACAGTTCGCCAGGTAACTTGAGTCACGTCAATAACCTCACGGTGATGTTATATTAGTTAGTGATATGTTTAGTAACATAAGAAGCGCCAGCGTTCACGTGAGTTTGTCCACGGGGCTCAGATTCTGTTTAGATCTGTCAACGTTAACAGCCAATACAAGTCGTTTAACGGTAGCCTGAGTTTTCAGAAGTCGGACAACAAAATTACACTGGGCTAAAACTACACAATTTATATCTGTTGGCTGAACTCTCTGTATTTCAAATTGTAGCTGTGTTTTATTCAGCTGCGAAGTTGTGCAACAGCCTTGTCTGAGTTACATGTTGTGTGCTGCGAGCAGTTGCAAAACACAAAGGCAACTGAAATCGCATGCTGCTTCTCCAAAGAAAGTGCATCTTTCAATGTCAAAAGTTTGGCAGATTATTCTGTTGGCATATAGTTTGTGTCAGAACTGTTTTGATTACATGCAGACTATTTCCATATTAACTGAGCATTTCATCCTGCAGTTTTAGCATAAGTGGATGATGGAAAACTCGGGCAGGCCTTACCGGGCTAGGCAAGGCGGCTGGGAGAGGGGAGCAGGAGCAGAGAGGGGAGAAACCTGGAGGTCCCAGGACCAGGGTCGAGGACAGAACTACAGATCAGAGGGAGGTCAGCAGGGCAAGAACCAGGGCGGGCCCTACCGGGCCAGTCCCAAGAAGGGAGGAATGGGACCCCTGAGCTACTCCCCTGGTGGATTCAGAGGTGGGCACAGCCCCTCGCAGAAGGATGACCTCCGGTGGTTCTCGGGTCCTGAGAACAGTGGTGGGACACGAGAGGATAACTGGAGAGAGCGCTCGCAGCAGCACTGGAGGAGGAGTACCCAAGGAGAAGGTCCAAAGGAAGACAGGGAGCAGGGGGCGAGAGAGGACACGGATGATAATTCTAATAAATCAGGTGAGGATTTAGAAATCACACTCTGGGGAAGGAACACTTTTAAACATTATCCCCACTACTAAAAATAAATCTAAGGCTCAATGGACACCTTTTTTTTTTTTTTTTAAAAAGGAGGTGCACCGTGAGTCTTTACTACCCTACAACTCTGATCCTGATCACAGTGATGTACTATATATTACAATCTAGCTTGAGTCTGACTATAAGAACTGCCTGTACCTCATCATCCATGACGTATACACATTACTGATTACCTCTATCTCCACAAACTATATTCAACACTTGTATCTTCCTTCCAAAGGGAGAAGACGGAGAAACAGAAACAAGAATAGAGCTTACGCTGAAGAGAACAGGGGCCCTCTGATTGACGAGTCCTCACTCTCACCCAAAGAGCTGCAGAGCCTTCGGCAGGCAGAGACACGGCTCAACAGAGATGACATCTACAGCCTGAAGAAGGTATAGCCTGTCTGTGTAGTAGCACATGTATACACCCTTATGTATATTTGATTTTGCTGCAATGATTACGGGTAATCGATAGACAGAAATTGATGTGCAAATATTTTGATAAACGATTCATTGTTTTACTAATTCTTCAAGCAAATGACAAAAAATGAGGTGGTTCCAGGTTCCCAAATGTGAGCATTTGATGCTTTTCTTGATTTCACATTATAGTACATTTAGACGATACTAGACATTTAATGCCCTAGGACATTGTCTTGGGCATCTCTCCCTGTTTTCTGACATTTTATGGACAAAACTGTTAATGGAGAAAACATTCTGCAGATTAATCAATTCTGAAAATAACTGTTAGTTATAATAGTTGCAGCCCTAATTTGCTTTGATACATTTTTCTATTGAGGCATTCTTCATACAAGGCATTCTTTCTTTTAATTAGACTTGTTTCAGAAACAATATTTGATGTGTTTTGAGGTAAGCTGTGTTAAGAAGATCCATAACAGTATAATTATTGCAGCTGTTGTCTGATCTCTGTACTTTCCTCTTTTTCTTTTTTTCCATTTGGTTCAGAGGTCACACAGTAATCCTGGTGCACTTTACACCTGCGCTCTGTGTGATGTTCTGCTGGAGTCTGTGTCTGACGCTTACAGACATATCAGAGACAAACGGCACAAGAAGAGGGCCAGGGTGAGAAATAGTCTTATTATGCAAATCACCATTTAGATGATTATTACAGTAAACGTTTGTAGACAGGTGATGCTTCTAGACTGTCGATGGGCAGTCATGGTCTGTCATTAAAAACTGTTGAAGCTCTATTCTCTCGTGTGTGTTTGTTTTATAGGAGAGGCAAGAGCAGGTGATGCTGACTGAGATTCTGCCTCCTGGTCCAGAGCAGATCAGTGCAGTGAGTGCTGCACTAGAGGCTGTTGTCCAGGAACGTGGGATGAATGACCAGGACGTTGAGACGAGACAATGTGTTGTCTCCATGATGCAAGACTTCCTCCTTTCCGTCCTGCCTGGTAAGTCACCTCGGTATGAAATATTTGTTTAGGGACATGACCTGAATTCATCCTGATCGTGATGCTGCTTTCTAGCAACCAGACTGTTGGCTCTTATGCTTTTAAATAAGTTCATTATTTTTGAGTTGCACTCTAATGTTGATAACATTTATTCTTTATCTCATCTGTAGAGATCAGGCTCAGGCTATATGGATCATCTTGCACCAAGTTTGGATTTAAGGATTCTGATGTTAACATTGACATTCAGTATCCTCCTCACGTAAGTAGCCCAGTGTGAGTTTGATTGTGTGAATTAGGATCACACAGGATCTTGTGCGACAGATCACAAAACTCCCGGTTCAGGTGGTATTCAAGGTTTTTAGTCACTGATTGGATAATTTTTTGGATCAGCAAAAAATAAATAGCTGGTTTTTAAGGGTCCAGAAAAATAATTTTAACTGAAATGTTGTGCTTTGACGTTGTTATTTACATAAAATCACAATTCAAATGATTAGGTAATACAGTGCATCCGGAAAGTATTCACAGCGCTTCACTTTTTCCACATTTTATTACGTTACAGCCTTATTCCAAATTGTATTAAATTAATCTCTCTCCTCAAAATTTTACACACAATACCCAAATATGACAATGTGAAAAAAGATTTATTTAGATTTTTGCAAATTTATTAAAAATAAAAAACTAAGAAATCACATTTACGTAAGTATTCACAGCCTTTGCTTAATACTTTGTAGATCCACCTTTGGCAGCAATTACAGCCTCAAGTCTTTTTGAATATGATGCCACAAGCTTGGCACACCTATCTTTAGGCAGTTTTGCCCATTCTTCTTTGCAGTACTTCTCAAGCTCCATCAGGTTGGATGGGAGACGTCTGTGCACAGTCATTTTCAGATCTCTCCAGAGATGTTCAATCGGATTCAAGTCTGGGCTCTGGCTGGGCCACTCCAGGACATTCACAGAGTGGTCCTGAAGCCACTGAAAAATTAACCTTCGCCCCAGTCTGAGGTCAAGAGCGCTCTGGAGCAGGTTTTCATCCAGGATGTCTCTGTACATTGCTGCATTCATCTTTCCCTCTATCCTGACTAGTCTGCCAGTTCCTGCTGCTGAAAAACATCCCCATAGCATGATGCTGCCACCACCATGCTTGACTGTAGGGATGGTATTGGCCTGGTGATGAGCGGTGCCTGGTTTCCTCCAAACATGACGCCTGGCATTCACACCAAAGAGTTCAATCTTTGTCTCATCAGACCAGCAAATTTTGTTTCTCATGGTCAGAGTCCTTCAGGTGCCTTTTGGCAAACTCCAGACGGGCTGCCATGTGCCTTTTACTAAGGAGTGGCTTTCGTCTGGCCACTCTACCATACAGGCCTGATTGGTGGATTGCTGCAGAGATGGTTGTCCTTCTAGAAGGTTCTCCTCTCTCCACAGAGGAACGCTGGAGCTCTGACAGAGTGACCATCGGGTTCTTGGTCACCTCCCAGACCAAGGCCCTTCTCCCCCGATCGCTCAGTTTAGACGGCCGGCCAGCTCTAGGAAGAGTCCTGGTGGTTCCAAACTTCTTCCATTTACGAATGATGGAGGCCACTGTTGTGCTCATTGGGACCTTCAAAGCAGCAGACATTTTTCTGTATCCTTCCCCAGATTTGTGCCTCAAGACAATCCTGTCTCGGAGGTCTACAGACAATTCCTTTGACTTCATGCTTGGTGTTTGCGCTCTGACATGCAGTCAACTGTGGGACCTTATATAGACAGGTGTGTGCCTTTCCAAATCATGTCCAATCAACTGAATTTACCACAGGTGGACTCCATTTAAGCTGTAGAAACATCTCAAGGATGATCAGTGGAAACTGGATGCACCTGAGCTCAATTTTGAGCTTCATGGCAAAGGCTGTGAATACTTACGTAAATCTGATTTCTTAGTTTTTTATTTTTAATAAATTTGCAAAACTCTCAAGAAAACTTTTTTCACATTGTCATAACGGGGTATTGTGTGTAGAATTTTGAGGTAAGAGATTAATTTAATACAATTTGGAATAAGGCTGTAACGTAATAAAATGTGGAAAAAGTGAAGCGCTGTGAATACTTTCCGGATGCACTGTACATTTAAAAAAAAAAAAAAAAATTAATATTTGATTTATAAAAAAAAAAAAAGAATCTTGTCATTAATATTTTAAATGATGTAGTATAAGCTTTTAGTCAAGTTTGTCACCAATAACTACATTTTACAAGATTACATTTGAACACATCATGATAATGTTTAATTTACCTTCGGCCAATATACAATTTTACTCGATAGAGAATGAACACATCATAATGTTTCTCAATGGAACCTCGCTCCAGCTGCTAACAGCTCAAGTTACTTGCACTCATGTCGTTTCACTACCGATTTGTTGTCACATTGTGGCATTATCAGGGATCAGCAACTAGAAAACAATAATTGCAGATCTGAGTCGGATAGTTTTACTGAGTAATGGCCGATAACCATTGGCAGTAGAACTTAATTCCACAATAAAAACAATATACAACCTAAACAGCTCTTTAGTTCAGTTTATTAAGACTGTAGTGGTTCAGGATAATTCATATTGGTGTTGGATATTAATTCACACCACTATGACTTTATAACACCCTTTTAAGTAGAGAAGGTGACAGTTATTTTGTACTTGTTTTATTATCTGAAAAGGGGACTGTATTGTGGATGTTGCGTTTTGTAAGACATGCCACATTATGTGATTTATTTTTAATATTGTATTTTTGTATAAAGACTTTGAAATGGAATGTATTCACAGATGCATCAGCCTGACGTCTTGTTGTTAGTCAAGGAGAGCCTCTCTGTGAGCCGTGAGTCATCTCTTTATTCATTTTACTGCAAGATTTGTCTTTGTTAAAAAGAATTCCACCATAGCAATGTTTGTGCTAGACTATCATGGACGTTTTAAATTGATCATATCTTGTTGTGTCCTCAGCTATTTTTGTTAATATGGAAGCTGATTTTCATGCAAGGGTGCCTGTGGTCATGTGCAAAGAGAAAAAGAGGTGGGTATCTCTGACAGTTGTTCACAGTTCATAGATTATTTATATGTCCAATTTATGAATCAAATTCTGAAGTCCTGACCTTTTTGTGATATTCAGTTTGATCATTATTCAGGACATTCTGAAACTAGCAGAATGTGTTTTCTTAAGAGAGAGGGTGAAAAAAACAAGACAGGGTTACATCACAACATGCACATGAGCAGTAAACTGAAACTGTTATTTTTCTCAACAGTGGCCTGATGTGCAAAGTGAGTGCTGGTAATGAAAACGCCTTCCAAACCACCTCCTATCTTTCTGCTCTGTCCAGTCGGGAGCGGCTCCTCCTCCCACTGGTGTTGGGCCTGAGACACTGGGCCAAGGTATGTTTCCAGTTGTGACTCTGACCTGTTGCTTACATTAGTCACCCAACTGGTGTATGCCTAAAAAAATGTTGGTAAAGCATCCCGTTTTCAACATGTCTTGTTCCTGCTTCTGGCTTAGATCTGTGAGATCGACCGTGCAGAGGAAGGTGGGCTGCCACCGTATGTCTTCGCCCTCATGGTTATATACTTCTTACAGCAGCGCAAAGAGTCCCTGTTGCCTACCTACCTTAAACAAGAGGTGCGTTTTTTATTTTCAACTTGAGCCTGAGATAAAAATACAGAGAATTCATTTAAGTATTTGTCCTTGGTAGTTGTTTTTAACTGAAACAAATCTAATCATGTGGTTGTGTTTTTAGATTAAGGTGTTTTCACTCAGCAGGCTGCTGGACTTTAATCTCACACATACAGAGGATGGACAATTACACTGGGCTTACACCCCTTCCTCTAAAGAACAGCCAGCAGAGGGCTCCTGCATAAAGGGAAAGGTGATCATGACGATACTACTGTAGTTTATCTGTCTGTGTTGGTTCCTCGTTTTTTTTTTTGCTGTTTTGATATATTGATTTTATTTATGTTTTTATGATGAATGTGCTTTTCCTAGACACTTAATCTTAATCCGCTATCTTAATATCGCCTGTTTGTACTATCTCTTTCCTTGCAGGTTCCGCTGGTGTTTCAGAGCCCTCACCCACCGGTGGAAGTTGGTCTTCTCTGGGTGGAAATGCTTCGCTTCTACTCGCTGGAGTTCAATTTGGCTGACAATGTAATCAGTGTGCGTACTAGTGCTGTCCTCTCCCGAGAGATGAAAGACTGGCCAAAGAAACGCATCGCTGTGGAGGGTCAGAAGCTTTCTCATTTTGTAGTCTGAATTTGATGGGTTTTTCCGTTTGAGTACTGGGAAAATCACTAGTGGAGCTATGCTAATTCCCAGGTTAAAATAAACGAGAGGCAATGAAATGCCACTTTTTCAATTTCCTGTTAAGAGTTGAATTCTATTCCAGCCTTTAATGTAAATTTGAATACTTTTTTTTTAAAATTGTAATTGGGATTTTGTTGATAGGCTGACTACCCAACCATAGAATTGCTAGTATAAGTATTTTGGCTTTTTAAATGATGAACATAATCTATCTTGTGTTGAATACATAATGATATTAATTACTCTTGCATGGTTAAACTCTTAAGTAATGTCTCTGTTTCTGTGTTCAGACCCGTTTGCAGTGAAGAGAAATGTGGCCCGCACAGTGAACAGCCAGCAAATGTACGAGTACATCCTCCACTGCCTCAAGAACACGTACAAGTACTTTGCACTGCCACTCAACACGCCAGCTGCTAATCACAAGATAAAGGCTCAGCGTGGACCCAGTCAAGGGGCAAACGCAGAGGCTTTGAATGAATCGGATATCGTATCAGATTTCAGTGAGCTCAACGTTCAGTCACAACATGCAAATCAAGCTAAAGCTGTGGAAAATGGCCCTGAAGACTCTGATTGCATTATTGAGGAAGAGGAGGAAGTTGAAGAATATAGTGACTTGGATGAAGAACGAGAGAAGGAGAAAGTTGACCTGGGCAAAAGCAGTCTCTCTGAGGAGGATGAGGAGGATGAGGATATTGATGTGGATACGCATAACAGACATCACTTGGACAGCTTCACCACAGAGGATGAGGACATTTTCCCAGTGGACGAGATCTCAGGGGAGGAGCTTTTGTCTGATGAGGAGGGTCCTGACTTGGACACACCTGGTTCAATGGATGAGGAGGAGGAGGAGGAAGAAGAAGAAGAGGTGGACTTGGCACCTGTGAGTCTCACACCTGCAACTTTATTAGAGGATACAGTTAAGGATCAGAGCCCAGAAAATAAAAACCAACAACAGAAGAAACGGTCCTATGTGTTCTCCAGGCAAGCTTTCACCAGAGGCAAGGTAAGTGTGTCTCGGGATTGTTTTTGCTACTTTAGGTTCAGTTTTTATGAATTCCTCTCTGGAGAGCAGTGTTCTTAATATGTAAGAAAACTAATAACACATTTCAAACTTAAGTGAACATTTGAAATCAGTGTTTGGGTTTTTAATAGTTTGGGTTGTAGGTTACTAGAACTGTGGCAAATAAGTGTCTGTGCATTATCTTAAGTTGTACTCCTTTTTCAATCTCTCAGTCACACATGGTCGTGTGCAGCTTGTGCAAGCGTGATGGACATCTGAAGAAAGACTGTCCGGAAGACTTCAAGAAAGTGCAGCTGGATCCTTTGCCTCCAATAACACCAGAGTTTCTCAGTGTCCTTAACAAAGTCTGTGAGCAGTGCTTCAGTGAGTATTATGTGATAGCAGAAGTATTTAGAGATGGTTAAATCCAAATGCCAAACAATTTCTTTCAAAGCAGACGATCTTTACCTTGACCCAAACGAGACTCGTATCTAAGTACGAGACTGGTCGTGAAGATGGTTCTTGAAGGGTGGATCTTTTCAGTCTCGATGTGTATTTAAAAGCTTATGACCTCAATGTTGGTTTTAACTGAACCCTCAGTAGCTCAAGAGCCAGTTAAGTTACTTCAATAAAATAATGTTTACTCACCATACACTATGCACCGGCAGAGATGAAGAGAGGTGCATGCATTTACAATAAGTACTATTTCTTTTTTTTTCCTTTTTTCTTTTTAAACCTGTTCATGTGTATAATTTATTTTATTATTATTTTTTTTTTACCAATGACATCCTCATCATACAGTTTGGTGAAATCATTAAAGTAAAGTGTATGACTTTGGTTAGATCTGATGAAGTTTCCTTTTTCAGCCGACTTCGCCCCAGATGAACTGGAAGTGGGTGTTCGAGAGCACATCCTTCAAGACTTGGAGACCTTTGTCAGACGACAGTTTGCAGGTGACGTAAACCACCATCTTCCCTGTTTAGCATCTTTTAGTTTTCCCAAACTTGAAATGGCATGATAATGCATGACACTCATTTAATTGACCTGCCCATTAACCACTAACGTCTAATATGGAATGCACTTTAATGATTAACTTGACAAATCATGTTGTTTGATGGACAGGAGCGCGGCTAAAACTGTTTGGATCCTCCAAAAATGGCTTTGGCTTCAGACAGAGCGACCTAGACATCTGTATGGTGCTGGAGGGGCAGGAGACAATAGATGTAAGTTACCTGTTACACTTATACTAAGATGTCATTTTTGCATAGAAACAGACGAGTTTTGTTGGTATTCAGTTTTTCTGCTACAATCATTGAGTATTAATTGAAATGATGAGGCATTTGTAGTTATTGGTAATGTCAATAATCTTAAAGTCATTGAGATTTCTGTGTTGTAATCTCTAAATCCATTAAATCTAACGTGCTTCATAAATTTCTTCCACAGGATGTTGACTGCATCAGCATCATTGAAAGCTTGGCGAGAATGCTGAGGAAACACCCAGGTTAGCAATAAGTTTAGGGAGTTTGTTTTTGTAGCCAAAGATCACAATCTGTGCATGCGACGCCCTCCAAACCCTTGGTTCAGATAAGGGAAAGCTTTACGGTAACTTTCGTTAGATAACACATTATAAAACAGTGGCTCACTGGAGGTTTTTAATGTGGATTAAGCCATTACAGTTTCTTTGTTTGCTATTTGTTTCCATGTGGAGGTAATGGTAACAAGCCAGTAGATATATAGAGTAAAAATGTATAAAACACAAAATGTCCTTGCATCCCTTTTTAACATGTTCGCACATCTGCACCCTGTCACCAGGCCTGAAGAACATCCTGCCCATCACTACAGCAAAAGTACCGATCGTGAAGTTCTACCATGTTCGCACCGGCCTGGAGGGAGACATTAGCCTCTACAACACTCTGGTGGGGCTCTTTCTCCCGTTCTGTTCTGTTTCATTTTGTCTCAGATTTGCTATTGAAAAACTTACCGTACGTGTCGTGTTTTGCAAACCTTTTTTCTTTTCAGGCCCTGCACAACACACACCTGCTCGCTTCGTATGCTGCCATTGACAGGAGAGTGAAGATCCTCTGTTACGTCATGAAGGTTTTCGCCAAGGTCAGTGTGCTTTAGACACTCAAAGTGTCTTTGTATGTCTCCAGAGTCAGATATTATTATACGACGCATTGTATTACAATCGTATCTATTGTTGTCCCATTACAGATGTGTGACATCGGGGATGCTTCACGTGGCAGCCTCTCGTCCTACGCTTGCACCCTCATGGTGCTGTTCTTCCTCCAGCAGAGAAACCCACCAGTTATCCCTGTGCTGCAAGAGGTACAAAATACGTGTTTGTAAAAAGAAAAATGGTTTAGTTTTAAACATGTAAAGGCAAACTAAGATTTATCTTGCGGAATCTAAACCCGCTAAAATCCCTCTCTGGCCTTTTCTGAGCTATAATTGTTTTTATTACGCTATTGCCAAGAATCTGCAAAATCTTCATTTCTGAACCGTTTGTTGCAGATTTATGATGGAAAGAAGAAGCCGGAGGTGCTAGTTGATGGCTGGAATGTGTACTTCTTTGATGATTTAAAAACACTAGTAAGCAATTTGTATTTTTACGTATTCTGCCTGAGTGTAAACATTTGAATGAATATGATGTCGCACCATGTCTCAAATGTATGAGACATGGTGTAAAAATACATTAATCTTGTCTGCTTTCACCTGCAGCCCAGTCGCTGGCCACAGTATGGGATGAACTCTGAGACGGTGGGGGAGCTGTGGCTCGGCCTGCTCCGCTTTTATACAGAGGACTTCGACTTCAGAGAGCATGTTATCTGTATCCGTCTGCACAGCTGCCTCACCACCTTCAACAAGCAGTGGACGTCCAAATACATCGTCATTGAAGGTCAGCTTGTTTGACATCTCAGGGTCCGGACTTAAAACGATAAACTGATAATACAAAACACAGAATCATATACCGTAATTTCCAGACTATAAGCCGCTACTTTTTTCTCACACTTTGAACCTCGCGGTTTATACAATGACGCGGCTAATTTATGGATTTTTCCCGCTTTCACAAGCTTCATGTCGCCAAAAAACTGAGCACCGTCACATAATGTGACGTAAATCGAGCGCGCTCAAACTTCCCATTCATTACGGTAATTAACTTTTTTACGAAATTTCTCGGTGTTTCATTCAGTGTACCAAATGAACCTCTAAAAACATTATGCCAACCTTCAATTGCATTATTACTTCTTGGAATGTCTTCAGCAGCGCACATTATGAACAGCGGACATTTTAAACAGCGGACATTATGAATGGTCACGATTCTGATTACGGTCATTTTGTCACCCTCATCATGGCAAAGACACGGAGAAAGGCGTATGCTGCAGCTTTCAAGTTTAAGGCGTTTAAAGGCCTATTTATTTTTGTTCCAAGCCGTGTTTCGTTAAAGCCTGTGTAAAGTTCATTTGTTTCAATGTACCGGTAGGCACCTGCGGCTTATAGACATGTGCGGCTTATTTATGTACAAAATACATATTTTTTAAAAATTCAGTGGGTGCGGCTTATATTCAGATGAGCTGAATAGTCCAGAAATTACGGTAAGTATCATTCCACTAGATGCTAGGGATTGTAGTGTCCTGATTTAAACTTGCCCAACAACACAGGCTGTTGAAATGACAACATTATTACATGCTGCTGTCCATCGAGGTCAATAACTTAATATCACTGTTAATGATTTAGATGTTGCTTTCTAACTCGAAATGACTGTGTGGCTGCTTTTGAAATATCTTTCATTTTTAATTTGTGTTGCTTTCTCTTCTTTGTTCATATTTCAGATCCGTTCGACCTGAATCATAATCTTGGTGCTGGTCTGTCCAGGAAAAGTATGATTATTTCTGTCTGTTTGTATCTTCTGTGGTCTCTTTGCCTTTGTCACTGGTGTCTTTTCTAATATCATTTCTTGACTCTTTCTTTTTTGTCACCAAAACAGTGACTAACTTCATCATGAAGGCTTTCATCAACGGCAGAACAGTGTTTGGCACACCAGTCAAAGCCTTTCCTCCTGCGTATCCCAGTCAGATGGTTCGTGTTTGCCTTCTAAACACCACATTTGCATATTTTAGGTGGCACTATCTCAGTATTAAAGTTGTGATTTGTCTTTATCTGTCCTAGGAGTATTTCTTTGATCCTGAAGTTCTCACTGAGGGAGAGGTGGCTCCCAATGACCGCTGCTGCCGGATCTGTGGCAAGATCGGCCACTTCATGAAAGACTGCCCCATGCGTAAGAAGTAAGTATAATCGCAATACAGGTCTGAGTTTGTCGCGCCGTTTATAAATGCATTTCTGCACCATGTATCATGCTACATGTTTGTATTATACTGTGGATGATTTTGGCCCAGGTCCAAACACAGAAGGGACTCTGAGAGAAGGCCAGAGCACCTGCGAGACTCGGCAGAGGACGGCAAGGATCAGGTCAGACACAAGAGTGGGCACTGGAGGAAAAGGGATGCACTGGAGGTGCGCTGCTGCTTCCTGTGTGGCTCAAGTGCCCACATCAAGAAGGACTGTCAGCTGTACAGAAGCCCTGCAGGTACACAAAGTTTGTTATTTAATCAGCCCTTCCAAAAGATAGTTATTTTAACTCTATTATATAACTGACTGTTTACTTTCCTTTACTTTCTATTTCATTAAAATATATCATTTATTTTATATTGATGCTATTCATAAAGATTAAAAGGAAGAAACTGACTTCTTCCCTTCATTTGGCAGGTAATGTCAGGGTGGACGGCTTTTCTTCCACCTCTTCTGCCCACTTGAGGAATGTGAGAGAAAAAGACAGACAGGTATGATCTCAGTTTTGTGACAATGACCTTTTTTAAAAAAAGATTTTATAAATATGTTTTTACTGACGCTTTGATAGACCGCTTATGTACACTGCTACACACGTGCCCCTGTTTATTTCCCTTTTTAAGAGTTTACCTTTACAAGAAGAGAAGAAGAGAAAACAACAAAATGTGATATTAAGTCCACAAGCAGGTATTTAAATTTACTGCATTTCTTTGCTTCAATTGAAGATCCTTAGGGGAACAGTCTTTCATTGGGACTGTACCTAATTATCATTGTATAGGCTAGCATTTGATTGATTTTTGAAAATGTATTGTTTATTTTAAATTACATCCTAGAATATAGGAAGGGTTTTAAAATACTCCACCTATCATAAGAAACACATTTTCCCATTAAGGAGGCAGCTCTACCTTCAGCATACATTGTCAGGCCTTGTTTTTATTTATCTTTTCCCATAGGCCCAACCCAAAAAACATGTCAATAATTTAGGGAGATAAGTAGGTCTGTATACTTATACAGAAGAAATAGTCTGTCTCCATAAAAACGGTTGACAGTGTTCCTTTGTATTTTGTGTTAGGGCTGGTGAGGGAAAGAAATGAAAGCAAGAAATGTTTGCAGCAAGTTCAGGTTCATCCATCTTTCTCTTGTCGCTGGATTTCAGGCTTTCTGATGTTTGGACTAAAGTTTAGCATTTTGCTCCTGTTGCTTTCTATATAGTCCAAGAACATATTCTTTGAGTGATCATACTTACTGTGAAAATAAAGTAAATGCAGCGTTCAGTTTATCAGGGTGAGGCACTCGGCCCCGTTTTGTCATTTAGCCTGATAAAATGGATAGTTTTAACATTCAAATGTCTGCTGGTGAAAATATGTTTTGTAATGAATTTTGACAATTTCTGGTTTGTTTCAGGTAGTTTAGCCTGTAGAAATGTGGCTCGCTCTGGTCACAGGAAGAGCCCAGTGGAATGAGCAGCAGCTGTGGCAACACAACCCACGAGGTTCTCCTCTTGTCCAGGCAGACAGCAACCCAAAGTCCAGAAACCATTGAATCTGAATGGGACTGTTGGGTCAATGGAAGCCCGTCAAAAGCCAAAGCCAGGACGCCTTGACTTGAAGCCAAATAGGGCCTTTTTATGTGTGTTTCCCCCCCCTCCCCCTTCTCCCAAAGCTGTCCTCCTCAGAGGAGCTTTTTAAAGCTTTCATTTTAACAAGAGAAGCCATTATGCACGCACCTCATGTCTTTGTTTACCTACACTGCCAGTCAATTTGTTTTTTTTATACTTATTACATTTCAAACAATGTCATTGCATATTCAGTGTGAAATCTCTTAAATTAGAAAATGTAAGTATTTGAGAAGTGTCTCTTACATGACTAATAGTTTATTGCTTGTTCCTGATCACCATGATGAGGTATATTTGGCAGACAACAATACTGTACATTTGTCTTATGCTTGATGCTGACCTTTTTTTGACACTATTGGGTCAACTGTCCTCGCAGTGAGGTAAGACCAAGTTTTCGTGAACAGCTGTAAGATAAATGGTTATGTTGTCTGCTACTTTAAGTGACTTGATGTCAGTTAGTTATCAAGATTAAGGCAGTTTCAAATAATCCAAGAAGTCACATTAGTTAACTTATTCCTTATTTCATATTTACAAGGTTATTAGGGTCAATTTCTAATTATGTTTCTTGAGATTTAACCTAAAAAAAAAAAATAACAATATAGGTTGTGCAAAAACTTTGGAATGGCAGTGTATGTAATGACCAGGATCTTTTTTTATTTTTATTTTTTTTTTTATAAATCAAATTTCTTTTAAACCTGTTTTTAATTTGTCCTGCACTGATGTCCATCAGTCCGTCGCTCCTTCAGCCTTGAAAGCAGCTCTACCTATAGTACGTTTGTGCGTCTCTGTTGGACAAACAACCCTGTAGATATTTTTTTCAGGATCATAGTTTTATTTTTGGAGACTGCTGATCCACCCCTATTACATTGATACATGCCCTTCAACTGCCTGTGTGTGAACAGAAGGACAGTAAAATTGTACTGTCCTCTGCTAACCCTGACCTGTATGTGTCGCCGTACATGCAAGGAAGTGAGTTGAGAGTTGGACAAAAAGTGTCACGCTTACACTCAGTGGTGCGGTTTTTAAAAATAAAAATAAACAATTAACTGGTTCAACTGATAGTGTACACTGCTGCAAACACTGTGTTCACTTACTCCTAAACTAGAGGTAATCTCAGTTTGTTCAGTGAAGAGATAAATGTATTTATTTTCCACAAAGGCTTCATTTTGTTGTATTGGTGCCACAGATTGGTAGCTGCACTGTGTGAGGGTACACACCCTTTAATTATGTTGCTGCTAGTTTAATGTCTCAAAGACCTGCTTATCATTCAACTTCAAAGATGGACTGTCCGGCTTTATTGTTGTTCTATTATGGCTGACTTTTATTAAAAGAAAAGTGTTGTTGGTGGTATTGTAATGAAAATTTCTCATTTTAAAGTAACTTTGTTTTAATGCCAGTTTTTTTTTTTTTTTTTTTTTTTTTGCATTTCTTTTGTTGGACTCAAATGACAGGTTTAGTTTGTTATTAAGGAACCCCGATCCTGCCAGGAAAGGTTGGCTTGCAATCCATTTTGTGTCTCAAAGAATTCATTAAACTAAAATCCAATCCCAGTGTGTATTATTTCCTTGAAAAATGTTTTTTTGATTGTCTCAAAACAATGAAACTGCCTACACTGAATTTATGGATGCGTGATTAACTAACTACGGTATTACGTTTTAGCCAATACAGTAGCCAGTAAACACAACAGTACTATTAATATAGGCTTTGTTTTTACAAGAAACTGGTCTGGTTGTGTGTAATCATTAGATCATTCAGTTAGCGATAGTAAAGTTAGTCCATCCTGGTCACTGGGTGTCATGTTTTTGTTATCTTCATAAGAAGACCTCTATGCCCCACAAAACTAGCACAGTAGAGCATGGAAGTTGTTTATTAACTTTTGGAAACAGTGTTTTGACCAACAAAGCAGACTGAAAGTGCTGGAAAAACCTATTAAGTAACCCTTCTTTTTTCACGGTAATACGTTGGACAAGAATGAAACGAAAACGATCCTCACAAGTGCCCAATGAAGCTTAATTCACTTGTTGAAATGTTTTCATGGTACTTTACAGTACTCTTTAATATTACAAGTAGGTTACGCAACAGAAGCTGATGTACATCGTCATAGGTTTTTATCCGTGAGCCCATTGGCTGACGCGGCCGTCCGTTATGATATTAGCCAATTGTTGGACGGACTGCATGTTTGGGGCGTTTTTTTTACGCGCCTGCGCAATTCAATGTTGTGATTTTAACAGAAACAACATGTCTGCCTCCATGGTGCGAGCGACCGTTCGAGCGGTCAGCAAAAGAAAGATACTGCCCACAAGAGCCGCACTGACACTGGTAAGTCATAAACTGTGGTTATAAACTCATATAAAACACTTGTCTGTCCGTTCAATATATGTTAATACGCACATTGTAGCGTTAACACCCACCCGTTGATGTTACGTGATCCAACATTAGGTAAGCTAGTTAACCATCTGTGGCTGAACGTTACACGCAGTGACGTACAACTCGGTTCCTACTTTTACGGAGCTTCCCCGCAACGTTACAACTGTCATCGTTATCTTATGTTCACACAAGTGTTCGGTCGTAGGAGTCCTGGGCTGAACTAGATGCTAACAGTACCCCCTTGCTTAGCTAAGCTGTTAGGTAACGTGCCGTCGACTGCTCTGGTGCCTAATAGCTGCAGTTTAGCGCATATTGGTTTCACAAAGACGAGAGCCGAATCTCTGCGCATGAAACAACCTGCTAAATAAAGTAAACAGAAAATCGTTTTCAGTATTTAACATTCATTGTGTGTTATTTGTACACCAATATCATACATCTTTGAAAAAAGTTGGAAGGGGGCATCCCAGTTGGCAAGATGTTATGGATGGGTACAGATGTGAGGGGTGACAAACTTTCAAAGGAAAGTTCTCTATGTGAATCATATGCTGTGGCCTTCACATTTACCAGATCTCAATTTAAGTGAACACCAATTGGCAATTATGGAAAACGTTATGTTGGTTTTCCCCTTTTTAATCTGATACCCATCTCTATCGATGGTGTCCGCGCTGTTATTGTACTGAGACATATTTGTTCGTCAATCTATACCCAAATGTACTGTCACTCTTGACTGTTGTTAGCTGACTAATAGAGGAAAACGTACCTGGGAAAAGAATCAGTAGTTAGTGGTAAAGTACTCAATGTGATATAATTAATGTATATGGAATAGACTCGTGTTATTATGGGCGGGATAAAACTGTTTTCATGGTGAATATCGGCCGGACGACCTCTGCTCTTGGTGCTGTTGCAAGATAATATGTGCTATGGTGGTCCGAGCTGATAAAGGTAGTGTGCTGAAGTTAACTTAAAGTAGTGGAAGTCCCTCAACGCTGAGGCAACTGCAGATGTGTATATATATATATATATATATATATATAAAACTTACATACACGTTTTACTATAGGAGTTAATAATAAACTGCAGAATGGCCATGCTGTCTTTTTTATAAATTTAAGATGAAAATAAATAAATATACTGGCATTACTGTTAAATATACACTCCGCAAGGATCAAGTGAAGTTTTGGAGATTACCATTACACTTGGTTGACAGTACAATCAATGAGCAACTCCAGGCTGAGACACGTTTGAGATGTTCTGTACATTTGGCATCAGCAGCTGCACACATACAGATGAACACACCGGCTTTAAAGGATTAGCATCACGTGGCTAATGTGGTTCACCTCAGTCTCACAAATCCTCGTGAGAGCCCAAACACTGTGATCGCTCTTCCTGCAGCTACATCCACTCAATTACAGCAAGAGCTACAGGGGTGCACTATTGCTTATTTCTTTTTGTATGTCTTGTAGCTGTAGCTGGTGTGCATATGACAATAAACCCTTTTTGAATTTTGAATCTCTTTTGTCATACTTTTGCTCAATCTGCTTGAAACAGTAACAGTTGTTGATACAAAATGCACTGCTTCCACCTGATTCCTCTATCTATCTATCTATCTATCTATCTATCTATCTATCTATCTATCTATCTATCTATCTATCTATCTATCTAT
>CALSBV010002302.1:4724448-4735656 GCA_943590825.1 Bovichtus diacanthus
CTCTCTCTCTCTCTCTGTCTCTCTCTCTCTCTCTCTTGTGCTCACATACTAACAAAGCAATATTGACTCCTGTCTCTTCCTCCTCCTCCCCTCCACAGTTATGGTGGTCTATAACAGTGCTTTCATCTCAGACCTGGAGAGAACAGAACAGCAGCGCATCAGTGACCAACACGGGACTAAAACTTGCGTTATAGAGCAGAGCGAGGAACACTGTAGAAGCACACAGGCACAGCACAGGTAAGATAAGCTTAATGCAGACAAAAAGCTTATTTAATATGCTTAGATATTTAAATTAGCTTTGGCTTTTTAAAGAAAAATGATCAATTATGAACTCATTTACCAGATGTACCAGATTTTTGGGTTAGGGTTTTCAAAATTCTTTAAACTACGATGTTGTCATTTTTAAGTTACATTTGCACGGTGTTAGAGAAACAGACACTGCAGTAACATAAGCTGAGATACTACCAACTTCAAATATGTGCTACATGTGCCATAGAACTTTTCCTGGCTCTGATTTGTGAAGATGATATTGGGTCCAGACTGTGGGTCTGAATGCAACAAGTCTGCATCTCTGGGGGGCCAGGGGCCACCGGTGCTGGTCGACGCCTGGCTGGTCCCCACTTTCTTCAGCCTCATCATGCTGGTCGGCCTGGTCGGGAACTCGCTGGTCATCCATGTGGTCACCAAGCACCAGCAGATGAAGACCGTCACCAACTTTTACATAGGTAACATTTCTGAAGAGCACGGCAACTCTTATTGGGTATCCTTTCTGTGTGTCCAACAAACTAACAAACCGTCTAACAAATGCGTTGAATACATTTCCTTAATAAAAAAGAATTTTCAATTCAGAATTGTTTACATCCATGTTTACCTGTTAGTAGTCTTCTTCTTCCCCGCCTTTGGTGTCTATACGGGCATTTTTCCCCCGCGTTTTTTAAACAAACAAAACAGACACATGGCGGAAGTAACACATTACACTCACTATTGTTATTGTTATTTTTGTATACTTCTACTTTTTGGAGTATTTGTTAATGCACTTTGTTTGTAGCCTTTTAGCCTGAAGGTGTCTTTAATTTAACAGTATCATCATCATATGCATCGCAGTACTCAGAGTACATTTTAACTCACCTTCTTTTTAACAATAAAGTAATATTGCATTGACTTGAGAAATTGTATTTATAGTAACAACACTTTTACTTGAGTAAAACATTTGACTACTTTTCCCATCCCTGTCTGTGACCCACTCACAGACAAACGCTCCATAGAGGTCAAACACTACACAGGGAACCTTAAAGCTCTCATTCACGTTCTGTTTTACTTCAATACAACCAGCAACCCTGCCGAACAAAGGCTAGTTGGTGAATTCTGAAGAGCAGAAACCTCAGGACTTACCAACGTCATTGCTATTGATACAGTTATTTACGGTCTTTTTGGCTCTTTCGATGCATCTCACCCCAACATGTCTTGAAATACATTTCTCTGTTGAGGCTGTTCTTGTTCTCTTCCAGTAAACCTGGCCACGACCGATATCTTGTTTTTGGTGTGCTGCGTGCCCTTCACTGCCACACTGTACCCACTGCCCAGCTGGATCTTTGGAGAGTTCATGTGCCAGCTGGTGAACTACCTTCAGCAAGTGAGATACGCACACGTAAACACACAAACAAACAGGTCTGGGATTACTGGATACCAAGGTACTAGTATTATCGTGACCAAAACATCATGCTATAATAATAATAATAATAATAATACAAAGAAGTCCCAAGAGACATAGTAGCATTATAGACATTATTTGTGCACTACTATTAGATGTACAGCTACCCAAATAATGCCAAAAACTAAACTTAAGACACAAAACATAAAACCAACTTTAAAGTGCTAAAGAGAAAAAATGTAGAATGTTTTCTTTGTGCAGTAAAAGTTTTAACAAAGTTACCTTGTGTTTCAGGTGACAGCTCAGGCAACATGCATCACTCTGTCAGCGATGAGTGTGGACCGCTGCTACGTGACAGTCTACCCTCTGCAGTCACTGCGACACCGCACCCAGCGCATGGCTCTGGCCACCTCTGTGTCTATCTGGATAGGTATCTCTCGAACACACCGCGCATACATTCACAACCTCATACGCACACTGGCAATGAGACAGTGGGAACAATTTATGGCTTCTGTTTAACTTTTAATAATTCTCCCTGTATTATTTGATCACTGCATTAAACTGAAGTCAAAAAGTTGAAGCAGCTGATTTAGACAAAACAAACCATGAAACAAATAAATAATGCAGATCAAACTTGACCATTTTTTGGGGTAATTTAGTGGGATTATTGTTCCTATTAATCAATAATTCAACAGCTATTCTTTCTTTTGGCTTTTTTGGCCTTACTGTTATGTAGAAACTGAAGGAGAAAAAAAAGATGTGACTCAGGGTATGAAAGGATGTTTTGAAGCTTTGAATTTGGGTTTATTTCTTATCACCATCTTATCATCTTATCATCTTGGCTATAGAATAAAGCATGGACGGAGCTCTCCACCAGCTTGGTGTGATAGGCTAGGATACCTGCCAATCACAGAAACATTTGCCTATACCTATTCCTGTTCAAGTTTTAATATCTTCTGAATGGAAAAATATATTTTAAAATCACTACCAAATCACACATTACACTTGGGGATATATATATATATATATATATATATATATATATTATATTGGCTGACTTTGATTGACAGATGGTTCAACCAATCACCTGCTAGGTATTTTTGAAAGTGCCTGCCCTTTTCCAAACAGTTTCCAATGACTGCTTCCCAGATGTTTTTATGTAATAAGCCATCTGGCACGTCAGATTAAGCATCTAGTGGCAATAAGTCAAACTTATGATGAACATCATGCTCACAGTCACACAGTCATGTTCTCTGTCCTCTCCAGGCTCATTGCTCTTGTCCATCCCTGTAGCTGTGTACCAGCGTCTTGAGGCAGGATACTGGTTTGGACCTCAGACATACTGCAGTGAGGTCTTCCCCTCGGCCCGCCTCCAGAGAGCCTTCATCATCTACAGCTTCCTGGCCGTCTACCTGCTGCCCCTGCTCACCATCACCGCCTGCTACGCCTTCATGCTCAAGCGCATGGGGCAAGCCAGCGTGAATCCCATCGACAGCAGCTACCAAGTAAGAGAAAGATATGGAGTTACTTTCTTATTTTTCACTTATTAAGTCCACAGAGGTCAGAATGTGGTTCCGATCATTACAAAGCCTCCCTAACTCCAGCTTCAGGCTCAGGCAGAGCGAGCAGCAGCCGTGCGGGCGCGAGTCTCCAGGATGGTGGTGGTGATGGTGGCCCTATTTCTCATCTGCTGGGGCCCCATCCAGGTCTGCATCCTCCTGCAAACTTTTGGCCTCCGCAGTTATGTTCTATACAAGGTGACTTACTCCTTTTATTCTTACGTGACTTATTAGTCGGATATGCACAGATAATCCAAAATGTTGCGGTAATATTTGACCCCCGCCACTCTCCAGTGCAAACAGGATCTCGAAATAGGAATACATAATGGAGAGAAATAGAAACACTTAGACAAGGGGTGCCAAAACTTCTTCCTTATAGCGGGCCACAACTGAAACTTAATGGGGGGGCCACAGGCCAAAAGCAAACACCTATTGTATTGTATTGTATTGCTAAGACATAAAATGGTGGATCCCAAGCTCCCTTAATTGAAATGCCTTTTTCTCCGTGTACCACTGTCTCTGCCTCTCCATTTTTTCTTACCTCACTCACGCCAAGCTCTGACTTCCTGTGCAAAGTGTCTCTCTGACCGCCATTCTCAGATTATGAAAAAACTTGAAAAATTAGGGATCCTATATTTTAAGAGCATTTTTACCTAACAAACAATAAAACAGTCTTAGCAGCGATTTATATTAAAACGTTTTTCTCCAGGGCACCTGAAGTAGGGAGGTAGGACTGTTTTCGTTTTTAAGATTACACAAGTCAGATGTTACAAAACTGTTGAGTAAGACAACGTTTTTTTCTCCTTATTGCGCGCAGATTTTGGACAGCCCTGACTTTTTGAATATTCTTTGAGATGAGATGTGGATTTACAATCTCAGTTCAACTCTTCCAGGAAATGACAAGACTTTGGTGACACAAATGAATGATCTTCTTGCTTTAGAAACGGTGCCACAGATTGATGCCTCTCATCTCAGTCCGTCTCCATTCTGCATCCACAGCTGAAGATTTGGGGTCACTGCATGTCTTACTCCAACTCCTCCGTCAACCCGCTGGTTTACGCCTTCATGGGCAACAACTTCAGAAAGGCCTTCAAGCACGCCTTCCCTGCCGTGTTTCTGTGGCGCACGAGGGCGAGAGTCAGGGTGGGAAACATGGACGCAGAGGACGGGGGAGAGATGGATCGCCGGGCACCCAAAGTAGAAGCAGAGATGAACTTTCTTTCATCTGGGCCCTAAAGGTCACATTGTTTATTTATAGTTTGTTCTGGAGATGAGAGCAGTCTGCTCACACTGGACGTACACACACATACACACACATCATCCTGGCACAATGTGAGCTCAATATAGAAAGTACTACCAACACTAGCAAGTGTGGTTTACACCAACAAACAAGCACCCACCCACACACACACACACACACACACACACACACACACAATACACACACAATACCTGCCATGTGATCTCTTCAAAGGGACAAACCAGTCAGGAGCCTCTCATAACTTTCACAAGCTGCTCAAACACAATTATCTTTGTCACATTTTTCTAACTGAGCTGGACTAATTGAATCAGTCCAGCTCCAGGCTTTATCGTCTTCGCTATAACTCAAGGAGGTGAAGAAAAATAGAGTAGGACACCAACTGCAACTGTTAGTGAGTGCATCCTTTATGGACAGCAGCCTTGTTGAATCTAAATATTTAGTGTTGTAAGAGTTAAACACTTTGCTTCACCTGCAGAAATTCTAGTCACATAATTTATTGCTACAGCATCCTCTCAATTCCCGAAAGGTGTTGACCAGTTCTGAAAGCCTTTTACCATTTCTTGCTTTTTTTTCCCTGTTGCCTATTTGGGTCATTTGGGTTCAGTCTGTGCCGGTCTGTCATCTTGTGCATGTTGGGAAACCATGCCCAACAGTGGGATACAGCCCAGCTTCTTCTAAAGCCCTAAAACATGCTGCATTCTGCTGCTCACAGGTAAAAAGGCCCATTATCTTTTATTTATTTTCAAAAATGGGTGTGGTCTGAGCGAGGGCATGTGAAGTAGGGAGGTAGGACTGCTTTAATTTTTGAGATTACACAAGTCAGATGTTACAAAACTGTTGAGTAAAACAACAGGCCCATTCTTTTAGACCTGTCAGTCAAACCGTCTTAAAAATGTATATTTGTTCATTCAGCCATCTATAATCTGCTTCCTACCCCAGTATGGTGGCCCAACAATATCATTTAATGTATATTATCTGTGAACATGCATGTGACTTTTTGTATTACACTTTGTTATAATTTCGTATCACATGTACATTGTCAGTTTCATCTCGTAGTAGTTTGAACTTTTTCTAAGTAGCTTTAGTTAACCAGACTAGATTTATGCCTGGGGTAGCTTCGCTGTAGTTCAACCTCTTCCAGTGTGAAGTTATTGGTAGCCTGCAAAGCTATTTTAACTATAGCTTCTCCAACACTGTTCATTTGACACAATGGGCGACTATAAACAACATGCACATAATAGTCTAAACAAAACACTGTACATCTGCTGCAGTTTCATCCATTCACTCCGATGTGTTATTTCATTTGAATACAGTGAAAGGGTTGCAGTTCTTTTAACAGTCCTTCACGATGCTACATTGTTAACTGTAATACTGTAACTATTACTGTAATGAAACGCTGCTTTGCACTGAAGTTGTTCGTCTGTCTGCCTCGTGCGTGTCAGGCGCGCGCTTACATTTTTGTGGCGTGACTGTGGAGCCAATCAGTCCAGATATAGATCGATATTCACCAATGACAAGCGTTTACCAAACAGACATGTGACACCGGCCAATGAAATGCCTGGCTGACACGTTGAGGGTCCTCGTGTTGCCTTTCGGTGATGCCGAAAACATTTGTATTTCCCACGGAGGAATAAAACACAACGCCACAAGCCAATATTATGAAATGGGTAAAACTGGGTGAAAGGATAGCTTCACATTTCAAGTCTTTCTTTAGATAATTGTCAGGTGCCCCAAGCTGTAATCATTCTTCCTGTTCACACTGAACATTAACCCTTCATAGTGTGTATTCAATGAGGGGGCACAATCCACAGTTCTTGTTTCGTTTGAAAGTGTATTCCAAAGTGTATCTGAAGAAACTATAGGGCTTCAGCAGTCTGAGTTAGAGAAAGTGGTGTCTTCAGTTTTAACTTGCTAAAATTCATTCATCCTGTTCATATGGTCGTTAAAATATCCCTTTTTGTTACTTCCACCGCAGCTCAACAGGAAAACCCTGTCCTGGGAATCACAAAAATATCTTCCAAAATTACAGTTCTCTGTTTAGCTGCAGTGGAGGCATAGTAAAATAATGTCATACTAATAAGACTGTAACTTTGGAAGATTACTTAGTTTGTCTAACAGACCACTGAAGCCTCATTCTCCAGATACACTTTGAAAGATATTTTTGCATAGAACAAGGACTAGTGGCCTCTTATGTAACCAAAGTTATGGTCTCTGTTTTATTGTTGGGTAGAAGTCCTAACATCGGTCATTCCCCAAAAGTCTAATTCCTCCCTATGTTTAAACATATTTGGCTCTTAAATCTGATGTAGTTACACTAATGTGTTGCTGTTGGTGTGTTTTTAAACACTAAATGTATAATGTATAAAACCAATAGTTATTAAATTAAACAACATCAGCACTAACGAGCTAAAAGGTGTTTACATAATGTCTTTTTTTTTTCATTTTATAAGGCCACATGTTTACAGCGTACAGCCTACTTATACTTATACTTAGCCTACCTTATGTTTGCCGGTCGAGAACGCGAGTTCACGAGGAGCACTTGAACGCAACATTTTACATGCGGCTAGATAATTGTCATCCACGCAGACGGCGAGTGCAGGAGGAGAGCAAAAGTACAGCTGGGGCTGAGTCAACGCGAGGAAACATCCACCAGAAAACAACATTTTTTATATCATGGAGCAGAAACAAACCATCAACTTTGGCGCCGGACCTGCAAAACTCCCCCAATCCGTAAGTTTAAATCTTCACTGTGCTTGTTTGTAGTGTGAGGAAAAGCTGCAAACGACGAGCTAACTTGTTATTTAATTCAACACTGAAAACTCATTATTCACACATTCACTGTGAATTTGTCGGCCAGATGTCCCCTCGTAATGACGGAGACGTGCACGCAGTCATGTGAGCTAATGTTAATGGTTTCAGGGCTGCGGTCTGCAGCTCCAACGAGCTGAAATGAAAACTGTGTGTTGAGTTGCATCAGCCTCATCCATTCATGTGGAAACCTGTTCCTTTTGTGCTTCGCTGGCAGCAGCAGATGCCACATCGAGTTGGCAGAAAAAGATCTTGCATGTCAGAGAAATAAATCACACACATCGAACTATATTACACATATGATGGCAAAACAAACTCCCAAGATAAACGCAAGGTTCTCTAAAAGGTGGCTTTTCTGAGTTTGGGTATTGGTTAGAAAGAGCTGTGAAGTTGTCAGAGTCATTTGTGTGTTTGGTCCTTTGCTTAAAACACATTATTTTAGGATATAAGATGAGTTTTGTGTTTTTACAATTTGTTGTCTGTCTATTGTTGAGCATATGCATGTAGACAATAAGTCAGATTTATAATAGCTTAATAACATTTACTGGGTTGCTCATTTCCTCTGTTGATTTTTTTGGTATCTACTCTCATAAACACATTACGTGTTCTGTGGTATAATGTCCCAGTTACACTGTATCATTACACCACCTTGGTTACTGAAAAAGGCCAAACGCATAAGCTCCTCTAGTTTTTCTGAGTTTTGGACTTCTGATTTACTTGTTGCTGCTCGCACTTTATCTTTAGGACATCATCATGTCCGATTTATATAGTTTGAGGTTGTTTGAAGAAATACTTAATATGTGGTGCTTTTATATTGCAGGTGCTGCTTCAGGCACAGAAGGAGCTCCTCAACTACAGTGGCATGGGTATTAGCGTTCTCGGTGAGTAGAACTAGCAGTTATGTGCTTATGAGACAAAACTACGGTGTCACTCATGATCAATACCTTAACATGTTATTGAAGATCTAAAGTCATTAAAGGACAGGTTCACCATTTTTAAAATTTTTAAAGCAAGTTTTCTTGCTGTGAACGTTCCTCCTGTTCATACTGGACATTGAGAGATCTCTTCATAATGTGCTTTCCATGGCAGTGGTTGGGGACAGAATCCAGAGTCGTTGCTGTGTGCAACATTTTTTATTCTAAAATTTATCTGAAGATGCTTCAGCAGTGTGAATTAAACAAATCTAGTAGCTACTATCTCCCAAAGTTACAATGTTTGTAATGTTTTTTTAGTATAAAACCCTCTTCATGATTCCCTGTTTACCTGCAGTAGAGGGGTGTTGTACTAAAAAGACTGTGACCTTGAAAGATATCCAGTGGACGTACAGGTAGGTATGCATCGACGGTATTATCTGCACTCGTAGCTGAGCGGTGCTTCATCACTCACTGGAATATGTTCTGTAGATGTGTGCCGGTGTTCAATGTAATAATCGAAATGTGCGTAGGTGAGTCAATGACAGTGATTGTTAAACTCAAATGTTTTTGATTCTGTTCAAACCAGAGATGAGTCACCGATCAGCAGACTTCAACAAAATCCTCAACAAAACAGAGAGTCTCATGCGAGAGTTGTTGTAAGTGCTGCTATTGTGGTTTCACGTGGTTGTGGTTTCCTCCTCCTCCTCCTCCTCCTCCTCCTCCTCTTTACTTCCCCACACTGTACTGCAGCATCTTTTAGATTTTATTACAATATACACAATAGGTTTGTTGGTAATACACTTTTTGGAAACCGGTGACACCAGCATACCCAGTAATTCTGGGGTGACTTCTTTTTATTTGAAGGTCACCATATATTCATGGGAAACTTTCATAAAACCTGCATAACCAGAAATATAGAAGAATGTCTGAGTAAAATATGATTAATGGGACAAGTAGGATGATGGGAACGATTAAATTGCCACATTAATGATAAGCTGTTCATTCTCTTTTATATTCCTTCAGGCATTTTTTAATTTCATAAGATTGTGTGTTCCTCAGGTTACTGATGGCTGCATGACAAAAAGCTTTAGGGTTGGCCGGGCTGCTAGTGTAGTGTTTGTCAAGGCGTGTTTCTCCACACAGTTATTAATGCAAGATTCATCAGGAGGAGTTAAACCATGCTCTACTTTTTCTGGCAAAAAGTGTGTGATATTACAAACCATGTGTTTGACTTTTCATATGTTTTTAATTCGCTTGTTATTGTTAAATATTGATCCATATATAGATTTAAAGCTTTCTTAACCATACGCAAGCTATTGTAGTTTGGTGGGAAAGATGACTGAGAAGCCTTGTTGTAGGACTGAGAGAGTTTAGGCCTGAAACCTAAACCTAAATGTAAGACTAAGTTACCATTACAGCAAATGTTCCTTTGGTAAACTGTGAGTGCAGGACTGACGGAACAACATTCAGCATGACATACTAATACATCACTATCTAAATAAATCAGATTAAATGCATAAAAATAGCATAATGTATATACTTTACTTTAAAGTGCCAAAGGTTAACAACTCAAAAGTAGAATAACCTAAAAATATTTAGATATGCAAAATACCACAAATGCACATAGTATTATTGTATTGTATTTATCTGACACATCAAATATTTGTAGTTTTGTATCTCTTTCAAGCTAAAATGTCACTAATTTGAAATAAACACAGGTCTTTTTTTTTCCTCTCAGAATTTGTCGAAATTTGTGTTTTTTTTAATTTTATTTACAGAAAGTCAATTTTCTAGTCAATAATCTATGTTTTATACTAATATTTATGTACTACACTGTTTGCATATAATGCACCAGAAAACGTAACTATGGACAAATGAGACGCAGCTGCATGTTTTTAATTGTAACATTTCATCCACACCAGTGTGTTGGATAATGATGAACTGTGTCTGCTGTAGATATTTTTCTAACTGTTTCTGCACTATATGCAGTGTTTTTAACAATGGGACCGTTTTGTCTCCACAGAAACATCCCAGACAACTATAAGGTGATGTTCCTGCAGGGCGGCGGGTCTGGACAGTTCAGCGCTGTTCCTCTCAACCTGATTGGCCTTAAAGAGGACCAATGTGCCGATTACCTGGTGACCGGCATATGGTCCTCAAAGGCAGCAAAAGAAGCAGAGAAATACGGCAAAGTCAACATTGTCCACCCGAAGCTGGACAGTTACACAAGTAAGTCTGTGTGCATGTTGTGTTAATGCAGACGCAGGCTAATAAAAGTCATTTTGGTCTAAAAAATAACTGCCACAACCAACTTTTTTTATTTTATTTTTTTATAGCAAGCATGCATTAGTGACAAAGTTTAGCCCCAGAATGGAGTTTTGTAACTCAAGTCATTCCTTAGATGACATGACGCATTTCTAATTAATTAATTTAGTTATGTTTTAAAGTTGAATTTAATTACATCAGAAAATGCTTTCAGCTCTTATGAGTTGATCATTGTCATTCACGCTGCATTAGGACTCTGCAAAATCTGGCTGTGCACCCAGGCTGTTGCGTAATAAACAATAGAGCCGACTACCAATGAAAGCCTCTGGTATGCGAGCAGCCTTTTCCACATGGTTGTGTCCAATTGTGTGTTTCAGTGGAGTTCTTGTTTATCATAACGTTTGGAGGCAGTTTAACTGCGTTTTTTAAATTTTTTTTTATTGAATGTAAAATGAACTTCATTGAACACGCATGAATTAAATGATGTATAAAATACAAAATCTAAATATGTTGCGCCTTCTGTCCTCGTAAAGGCTGGTTTGTCGGCATTCTGCTTCTGAACACCTTTTTTAGGGAAGTCTCTTCTTGACAACGATAAACATCACCGTGTTATTTATCATTGTCCGTGTGAACAAGTTGGTGTTTAGAAAATTCAGTCTCAAAAAGTGCAAGTGTGGCTGCACACTCTTTAGTCTGGTTAAACTGTTAGTCTGGTTAAACTAGTTAAACTATGTTAGTCTGGTTAAACTA
>CALSBV010002302.1:4735666-4747493 GCA_943590825.1 Bovichtus diacanthus
GGTTAAACTGTGTTAGTCTTGTTAAACTGTGTTAGTCTGGTTAAACTATGTTAGTCTGGTGTCATTTTGTTCTGTTTTTCCTCCCTCTCAGAAATTCCCGACCCCAGCAGCTGGACCCTTAACCCCTCAGCCTCCTATGTGTACTACTGCTGCAACGAGACGGTTCACGGCGTGGAGTTCAAATTCACACCTGAAACTAACGGGGTGATCCTTGTCTGCGACATGTCCTCCAACTTCCTGTCCCGACCTGTGGATGTGTCGAAGGTGAGGACAAGAATGATACTGAATAAAATATTCGACTCTTTGCTTCTGGGCCTTTTTTATTCCAAATTTCCATATTGATCCTATTTAACTGTAAGGAAAAGTTGCACCCACGTATAAATCAAAACAAGACCTGAGATATACTGATGTTAAAAATATATATTAGACACAATTATTCAAGTTATAATACAAGAAACTAATGTAAGATATTACAAAATATAAGATGAGAAGAGAACGATGACTAAATTATGAAAAGCTAGTAGCATGCTAACATTTAAATGGGCCACTGCAGAGCATAAACCCCTTTGACTAGGATAAAAACAGCCTCTTGTTAATCCAGTTGATGGCGTGATTATAGACGGTCATATTGTGTCTTCTTGCATCGTGTAGTTTGGGCTGATTTTCGCCGGAGCTCAGAAGAACGTGGGCTGTGCCGGGGTGACTGTGGTCATTGTGCGAGAGGACTTGTTAGGCCACGCCCTGAAAGAGTGTCCCATTGTGCTGGATTACAAGGTGCAGGCTGAGATGAACTCGCTCTACAACACACCGCCGTGTTACAGGTACAGACTCACCTCAGTCTTTTATCGTTGGAATCTCCCACAATGATGATTATCAATATATTACTAACAGCTAAGTAAAATGTACATGTATCACAATTTTTAGAAGACAGTGCTATAAGGTTTTACTGATGTCTGTGTGTCTCCTGAGTTATTTTACTGTGTGCTAAGATAAGCAGCTGCTGCCTTTTTCATATGCAGTGTACAGACATGAGAGTGCTATCGATTTTCTCATCTAACTCCCAGCAAGAAAGCAAATAAGTGCAATTCCCAAAATATCCTTTACGGATATTTAAAAACATTTCACAACCCTCACGTAAAAAATACTTATAACCTATTTCGTTTGTTCAGCATTTACATCATGGGTCTGGTTCTGGAGTGGATTAAGAACAACGGCGGCAGCGCTGCCATGGAGAAGCTCAACAAGCAGAAGTCCTCCATGATTTACGACATCATCAACGCCTCTAATGGTTTCTACGAGTAAGTATCGCAACACTTCAGGGGAAAATGTTAAAATAGGATATTCAGTAAAGGTCAAAACCTTCTAGGACTGTTGAACACTGAACCATCAGTGCCAGTCGTTTCAAGATTTAAAACTTGTCTACCTGTATCTGTAGCATGAATAACATCCAGGGCTGAATACTGGTTTAACACTTCAACTGAGGGCTCACAAAAGGTATAATGAAGAATGAAATAAACAATACTGTAGCTCCAAGAGTTGAGGAAGAAGGAAAACAAGAAATGTAAACTTTACCATCATTTGGTATTCTCACAGAATTGCACAGAATGTCTCGTTGGGACACAGACTTTAAGGTCTTGTGTCATAAACCTCAGACTCATGATGCATTACTGTTTAGTCTCCTTAATCGTGAGTTACCACTCTTTATCTTTAACTTGTCAAAATGTCTCTGATAGTTGTTCTGTGCTGACATTCCCTGGATGTTCTCACAGTGGATTTAGGCCTCCGGCAAGTGGCCTTCAAAATAAGAGCTCTCTTTCATAACAGAACTAAAGGGGGGAAAAAAACAGAGCCTTAAGAAAATGCCTATGTAATGCATACATGGGAATAACTACTAACTAAATTAGTAATTTAGTATACAATGACCGTAACAATGAAGAAAACTGATTTAAATAATAAAGGGAAAAATTTAATTACTTGCCGATGTGTCCAGGTGTCCCGTAGACGTGACTTGTCGAAGCCACATGAATGTACCATTTCATATCGGGAAGGAAGAGGCAGATGAAGCCTTGGAAAAGGAATTTCTGGCCGGTGCGTCCAAACGTGGAATGATATCGCTGAAAGGACACAGGTTAGTCAAACACATGCCTCCTGTTGTTGCATTAATACCTACATTATTGCTATATTTTGTGGGTTACTAGAGAGAATATTGGGTCCTGAAGTTTTATGCTTTAAAGGTTATGCAAAGTTAGACATGAACATCAGCACTTGCATGCATAATGGATTTGTTTTCCCATAATGACTCTTGTTTGTAGACCTCAAACATGACGGTTTGTCTCCCCCTGCAGGTCAGTTGGAGGAATTCGTGCATCTCTGTACAACGCAGTGACACTGGAGGACACTGAAGCTCTGGCCACCTATATGAAAGAATTCCTGAAAGAGCACCAATAAAAGAGGCCTTACTATAAGGCAGCTGATACCACACACAACATTGCATTACTCCAGTTCAGTTAAAAAAAAACAACAACTCTGCTTTATCTCTAGTGGAGATCCATGTTGGATTTGGAAGGTGCACCTTTTTAGACGTGTTTTGTAAAACCCTGTCATTGTTCCTAATCAGATTTAACCACTACTGTTGCCAATAATTTCTTAATTCCATCTGTTACTATTTTAATGAATTTGTTGACTAACAGTGCTTTGATGTACATACTGTAGGTAATTTTTGTTACTTGTTCAAAATGTTTACATTCAAGTAAATCTAACTTGGCAATACTTACATTTTGCAGTGTCATTTCTTGTTTCCATGGACCACATTTTGTAATTTTAAAACCATTATCAACCAATATCAATGAGAACAGAGGGGCAGTGTAACAAACCGAACTGAGCTGTGCGATGCTGGCCTGCTTTTACATTTTTACTAAGAAGTCTTGTTAAGAATATTCACACTGATTGGTTTTGGTGGTTACATAAGTCACATACTATCAAAGGGTTGGTTGACCAAACTTGTGAAAAGTATATTTTCATTTGGCATTTAGCCATGCAGACAGTTTCGGTTTCGTTTGCCCAGGTTATATAAGATATGCATGTCTAGAGATTTCTGCCTCCACCCAAATACAATGGAGGTGAATGGAATTTCGTTTGTGGTGCTCATGTTAATGACAATTGAATGAATCAGTATGCTCAGCTTTGTTGTGGTGAGGGTGGAACAATGTTTCATTGTTAATTGGGGTTCGGGCAGAAAATCTGAGATGAATATCTCAAAACCGGTGTAATTCAACCAAATCATTACAAAATAAATCTCAACACAAGGTCTAAATAACTTGTTGTTTCCCACATATATGACCATCTTATCACGTGACCAGAATTCTATAGGTCACGTGATAATAAACTATCTCCATGACAACTAAGCACTTCCACCTCCCGAGGAAGGCCATGAGATGCGTTTGAAATCTTGTAAAAAAAAAAAGGCCCAATTGCAGCTCCACCCCTACACCCTCCTGCTCCGTCCGTTTGTAGTCACCATCGGCTGAATGAAGCTCCCTTCTTTAAGCAGTTGGGTAGAAACTTCCCTCTGCAGAAACAGGAAATGTAACTTTTCGCAACTATCTGGATAAATTAAAGGCAGTTGGACTCGACAGCGATGCTTACAACTTCCCAAAGGACCAGTGGTCCGTGGATGGTGGGCCAGAAGTTGCCCTCGCGCACGCAGGCTGAAAGTCAACCATGCTCTTCGGTTGGGAAATGCAGTCACTAAAACCATCCAGCAGTGAGTAAGACAGCGTATACGTAATCATGTGTTAAGCTACAAGTAGATGATAGGTCAGAGTTTAAATGCAAGGTCAAATGCCATGATATGCTAATCACGTTAGCAGGTGTCGGAAACTTGACTAGCAAACGACAATTGTTGGGTCTGTGATCCTTGTGACTTATGATGAAGCCGCATTTTGTCTTTTGTTAAATGTGGTTGCTGTTAAGCCATATTTTGTGTGTTGGTTAAATCAAGCTAAGCAAACTTAACTGCACTTTACATGGAAAAACTGCTTTTTCCCTTTTTAGACGTTTTTTTTGTGTGTTTTTGCAACAGTCTAGCTAAATGCTAATGCTACCCCTCAGTGGGCGTAACCTCAGTGACTTCCGCCTACTGTGTGTGTGTGTGTGTGTGTGTGAGTGAGTGAGTGAGAGACCAATTTTTTTTTTTAAACGTTCATCCAGAGCAGCCGTGAAAGTTAGCCTAGTGTTGGGTCTTTATTAATGAAATGCAGCACAACTACTTTACAAGCAGAGTATCCCACTACTTCACTTCCCGCTGTCAGCAAAAACAGCTCAGTATGTAGGAGTGAACAGGGCTACACAATATCAGCAGGGAGGCAGTTATGGCTTCATGGTGAGAGAGACCGCCTCCATCTGGATGTCCAGAGGCCAGTTCCCCGCTGCCTTCCTCCCGCTGATGCTGTCCCTCAGCAGCAAGGCACTTCAGCCGCATCAGCTCCAGGAGCACTGAGTGTATCCGACCCTGACCTTTGACCTCCCTAGAGGAGAAGCAAAATGTGAATTTCATTACCCTTACAGACTACTAAAAATACCAAACTATTATGTAGATTTTCTCCACAATGACTTGTCGATTGTGTGAGCTGTGTTGAGTGCCAGTTAGAACTGGGCAATATATCGATATTATATTAATATTGTCTTAGATTTTGGATTTCGTAGTATGGCATAAGTGTTGACTTTTCCTGGTTTAAGAGCCTGCATTATGGTGATTTAATTTTCTTAACTTACCAGGCTGGTCTAACTGTTCTATATTTGGCCTTTACGCACTTGGTCAATAAATCCACATTACTGATGATTATTTATCAAAAATCTCATTGTGTATATATTTTGTGAAAGCGCCAATGTTCAACCCTATAAAATTGAGGTATTTGGTCAGAAATATATATTTTTTCATATTTGAACTGTTTTTCGGGAGGCTTTTAATTTCTTTCTCCTGTCCTAAAGTAGTCTCACAGAAGACATATTGCGGGTCACCGTCCACTATACTGTTTGTAATAAAATGCAATAAATATATATGAATATTTTTATAATATCAATTCAAGTGACAAAAAAAGACCTGGAGTAGAATATAAAAGGTCACACAAATTCCAGTAATATAAGATCAAAATCAAATGGAAGAAAAGATCACATCATTAAAAGAAAAGAGCTCTCAAATAAAAGTACTTTTTCAGAAGAAATAATTTTAAAGCCTACCAACTCAACCGCTAATATATCCCAATATTTTGAGTCTCAGCCACATGGGCCGCTTACAAGCTTGAACTAAAGTGAAACTGGAACGTAGATGTTTTTGCTGAAAACGACCTCTAGGTGGAAGTGTTCATCAAGAAAAGTATGTTTGCAAAATGTCAAGGGCTGAAATGGGTCTGACTCCTTTCATAATGATGTCTGGTGTTGGCCGCCCCATTCAGTAACGCTTTATTGGAATCAAATTTTGATTTAATCATGTTGCCAAAGCATATGCATTATTAGATCGACAGCATAGGGTAGATAATATGTTATTGTGTCTAATAATAGATTACATGGTAATTATTACACAACAACAAAAGATGTATTGAAACGACTAATTACTGCTAAAGTCTCAAAATTCGTGTTGTAATCTCACGCACACACGCACACACTGATTTGTGTGGTTTCCGATGATAAGGTCACCTCGCCACCACAGGCGAAGCATCTTCAACTAAAGAACAAAGTCAGCATCCTGTCTAAAAATACACACCTGCCTCATTATGTTTTGACTATGTTTGGCTTTATTTCCTTTCACTTTCTAACAATCTTTAGCATTTACTCCTTTCAAAATAAATGTTCAATCACTGAAAATGTATCCATAGTAGAGACAGACAAGCACGTTGTTTACAGTTATTGTTGTAAGGCATGTGATATGATTTACTTCCCACGAGCTGGACATTTTAGACGATTAACATAAAAACCCGTCTGATGTAGATTTGTGTAAAAAGGCTCCTTGTGTAGTGGGCATTGTTTTGTCAGCACTTTTGTCTTTCATGCTTTAAAAAATGAGTGCATGAATGGTTGTATGGGTGGAATAAGTGGGAATTGAACTGTTGTTTTCGTAGCGTATCAAAACGTTTTCAGGCTTAGCTTTTGTATTATGTTGCAGCTCAGTGATATTTCCCATTAAGTTCTTTTTTTTTTTTTTAGATTTAATCTACCTTTTGAAATGTATCTAGATGGCAGGTGATCACGAAATGTACCTCCTGAAACAGATTCTTTTTTTTTTTTGTCCAAAAAAACTGCGACTGGTTATTTTCTTACTTTCATTTTGGAATGTAATGAAACACAAGGTAAAGTTGATCCAGGAGTTATTATTTTATATAACATCCCGGAAGATTCTTTCCAAAAAGTAATTTTGGCTGTTAGCAAATATCAATACCAAGAGCAGGGGAGAAAGTCTGAATGCTGGTGTTGACTGTGGATCCCCAGAGCGGGAGATGTTGGACCTGCTGCAAAGGTTTGTGTGCTGAAAGGTAAAAATGTTCTGCCAGACTGAGGTATTGCTTTAAGCCAGATGAATCTTCTGTCAGTGCGATAAGAGACTGCCTCATAATTTTCTTTACATTCATATCTGCAGCTTTCTAAGGCTCAAGCCTTTCAGTAACATGCTTGTCTCAGTTCATGGTCATCTTCACTGTTGGCCGTGTCTTCCATTAGAGCCACAGGGGCATGAGCACACATCGGAGCTCCTTTTCTTACTGTAGCTAGATTTGATGGCTCATCTTCAATGTGCCAAGACCTGAGCCTCTCTGCACATTCAGCAACTGTCTGTGTTTGAAACAAGGTGTAGTGCAACGTTGGATATTGAAACAAGCTTAAGAGTCTTTAGCCATGCGTGCCACTCTGTGAAGCTGAACTGGGTTGCATGCTAACATTCCCACAGTAACAACGTTAACATGTTGATGTTAAGAAGGAATAATGTTTAGCCTGCCATGTTCATCATCTTAGCTTAATGTTGTAGTTTGCATAAGTATAACACTGAACAGAGCAGACATTTAGAGCTTGTGTAACTAAAACTGGAGAGAGAACTGGAACAAATCGGAAGATGTAAATGTAAGACGGGATGAGAGGAAATAATCTATCCCTCTGACAGATTCAAGATCGCTTATTAGTGTTGACGAGGAAACTTCTTGTACTGTCCATTCCCTTTATGGCAGTCAGGAAAAGAGGGATCGTGTTTGGGGAAGAATCCTTGTCAGGAAGTTAAGACTGTGGTGAAATAAGGCAACTTTCAACAATTTGAGAAGAGGGGTAATTGTAAAATAGATATGAGGGAATAGTATTAGTAAAGTAATAGTGTTATGCATTGTATTTTCAGTCCTTCCAATGGAGATTTTGCTCTTGTGTCTCTATGACAAGTTCTTTATACTCTACTCCCTGCCTAAATGCAATTTGGATTCCGACGAACTGCAATGCCCCTCCTCAGCAATTTCTCCAAAAATATTGTCCATGACCCTGCTGCAGATCCACCTCCCAAGCAGCAAAAAAGCAAGTGAAAAAAATAAGAAGAGGCAGAGGGGCTTTGAAATGCGAGTAGGGTTACAGCAGAGATGGGAGGTTGTGACAGGCTTGTGTGGTGATTCTCGTCCTGCCAAGCCCACTAATGTCGAGGTAATGCCACCGGCAGGCTGCAGTAAGACGGTGATAATGAAAAACACCGGGGAAGACAATATCAAATGGCTCCTCTACATCCTACAGTGGAGATTAGTCGACACAAAAGTAGGGTGGCAGAGGCAGAGGAGGCAGAGGCAGGCTTTAGTGCTGCTGATTGAGTCTCTTGTCAAGAGCTCCATGCTTGCAGCATGAAAAGTTACTGTGACTGACATCCTTTATACAGTCTATTACACACACACGCACAGAGTTTGGTTTGCATTGCCTCTGGGTCTGTTTTCTATAGATACTGTATATACTGTCTGCTCAAGGAAGATCACTCAATTCAGACTTTATCTTTGAACTAGTCCATTCCCTTTCCTCCTCAAGGTGCATTACAGAGCAGTTAGTACACTTTTCCACAAAAAGGGGAAAAAAACGATTGTGTTTTTCCTCTAAAACTGCTGCAGCTTTTAGTGGAAAATTGTGACTTCATGTGGATTAAGTGTACCCCATTTTAGTGGATCGATCGTTAAACCTGCATCAATTGATTTTCATATAAAAACATTAATTAATGCATCTTTAACTTGATCAAACAAGCTCTTCCTGAACCAAGAGCCCAATAAACTAGCTTTTAGCAGTCAAAGACGGCATAGAAATTCAGTCCAGGACGGTCCTTTTGTTTTGAATCTTTTGTTGCAAGGCTTATTATTACACAGTAGACGGTTATGTTTCAGTTTGTTTTAAGGACGCAACAGACAGGAAAGACACTTGTGCCTGAGAATGTCTGCATACTGTACTGTAAATGAGCCAGTTTGTTCAACAGTGCAACAGCAAGGTCAACGCTAAAACAAAAACACAGCTTTATGATTTTATTAGAAAGTTACAAGTTAGAAATCACACAAGCAACATGCACAGAGAACCATTGTTACAATAAGTTTAGACTGCAGCTGTAGTTTTGGAGATCGCCACAGAAATATTTTTGCACCTGCTTTTATTTGCAGAGATGTTGAAATGCTGGGACTCCTGCCACAACTCGGATACAACGGACATGATTGGAATTTCATTTTTAAATGTAGTTTTTAATATTGTGGCAAAAAAAAGCCACACCCACCTCCTCAATTTCATAATCAAAATTAAACCAGTTTGGTGAGTGGGATTTTACTTTTACATTTTTTTAGCTACTCCGGCGGCATGGCAATGTCGATCTCTTGGTCTCGGTCCACCACATTGTTGTGTATATATAAAACTATTGGATGGATTACCATGACATTTTTTTACAGTGTCCAGATGATGAATCCCAATGATGTCCGGTAATCCCCTGACTGCTCCTCTAGGTCCATCATGAGGTTGACAAACATTTATTTATTTATTTATTTTTTTTGAGTGAGATGCCTCAACAACTATTAGATGAGCTGCCATGAAATTTGGCACAGACATTCGTGCTCACCTGGGGATGAATTGTAATAACTGTGTTGACCCCTTAACGTTTAATTTAGCGGCAACATCAGATCAAAATTTAAAATTGTCCAGTACTTTGGTTTATGAAATACCTGCAAAACTAATGACATTCCCATCAGCCTTAACTGTACGCAGTGTTTAGTCTTAAATGATTAAGATGGTGAGTGTTGTAAACATTACACCTGCTAAACATTTAGCTTAAAGCATTGTTATGCAGCTCTACAGAGACGTTAGCATGGCTGTAGACTATGTAGATTGTTAGCCTTTGCTGATGAAATTTGTCAGTTGTATCCTGCTCCAAATCACTCATGCCCCTAAGTTATCCTATTTATCCTATTATTTAATTTAGTAGTACATTTTGAAGCCTGTCGGCCTGCTTTTTATAGCAAACCACAGCCACGTGACTCACTGTAGGGCTGATCTAATTCACCATGTTAATGTTCCGTGTAGGCTACTGATTGTTGTACCCATGTGTAATAAACTGGTACCTGAGTGTAAACATAACCTACATACGGCATTTTTTTTCCATCCTGAATTTGTTTATTACCTCCATAATCTCTCGCACACAGGCTCCAGTATTGTTGGTAATTAAACGCTGTCACGATCAGAGGGGCACAGTCTCAGTTATTATTCAGTGAGCTCATGAAACTGAATGTCCTTTATGCAACAGCTCATTTAAAGGCCAATCTGGTGATTCATGCAGGGAAATGGAAAAAAAATAGGTTGTTCGAACTCGAAGAAGACAATTTAACACGCCAATGTCGCCTGTCTCTTTCTTCCTCCTTCTTTGCACCTTCCTCGTCCTTCTCTTCCTCATTTAACTTCATTTGTCTTCTCCTTACTACTACCTCTTTTCTCTGCCTCTTTTCCTCCTCTTGTCTCATTTCTCTTCACTCTCAATTCCTCACATCCACACCATTTCCCTCCTTCCTTTCAACACCGTCTAATGTCTTCCTCTCTCAATTAAATCGCTTTCCCAGGTTCACCTTTCCCTTTTTCTGTCTCTCTTGTAAACTCATTGCTTCATGAGGCTAATCTTGTTAGCACCAAATGCACCATGTTCCGCTAGCTCCTCTTAATTGCTGTTGTGTTATTAATGAGTGGGGAGCGGGGAAATCACTCTTAATTAGCTTGTCTCATTCGGCAGGCATCTCGAGTGCAGCGGTGGTGACGGCGCCCAGGCACAAACACACTGGGGATAATTAAAGCACTTCACTTGTCGGGAGTATTTATCTAAACCAAAGAGCAACAAGCCGTTCCCGCAATTAGCCTTGTCATTCATTAGCAGCAGAGTGCCATTGATTTTATTTGTCATTTTGCCACCGCTGACACTCATTCACTCAGCGCCGCCATGGTACAAGTGTGCTTAACTTATTCAGGTGGCGGGGAATCGCTGCACATTTGTTTTTAATGGTTTTGCTGAGTCACTGACTATGTTTACAAACCGATATTACTGTGATAAATGTGGCTATAGTGATGCAAAGAAATCAGGAAATGCATTTATTTTATTTTGATTAGCCTACTCAACATTTTCCATACTGTTGCAGGGAAAATCCTCCTATGAAGTTATGTCTAGAAAGCAACTGACCCGAGGGTTTACGTGGCCAAATAATAGTGTTTCTCAAAGAGAAATGTACCTGTGGTTGCCTGGTTTTTCTAAATCCTTTAACGCCATCCTTAACTCAAATGGATTAGACCCCATGTGATGTTGTGATGGGGTTTAATCGGACAAGATTCCTCACACATCTCCTTAACTTTTTCTATTTTGCACAATATGTCATTACATTTTATTTAGCTGACACTTTTGTCCAAAGCGACTTCCAATAAGTGCAAACAATCAGGAGGACACAACTCCGAACAGCAAGAATCTTGCAAGTACATTAGCTTTAAATATGTGTAGTCATATAAGTACTAAGTGCTACATACAGAAATAAGAATTTCTATAATAAATGTTATTATATCAAAGACTTTTTTCAATGAGTCTCTTCTGATTGAAATTAAGTTCAGCAAAGGACTATTGATGCTTACTCTGATCATGTAGATTTTTCCTTTCCTGCTTCCAACACAATCAGGTGACTGAGGACGTTCACATTTTTTACTTTATCCAATTTAGATTTTTCTTGAAGACAATTATCTCTTTGATGTCAAATAAAAAATAAAAGATGGTTTCCTTTCTCTGCTGGTGTCAGCTGTCATTGTAGAAAAGCAAAGTACTGTACGGCATTTATATAAATATAATATAATTAATAATCAGATTACTTAAGAGTTCATGTGGTTTTAGTCACCAAATTAGTTAATTTTTTAAAATTTTCAGTGGAATGAGAAAATATTTTATGACTGTGGAATCCGTTCAACTCTGTTTAAATATTTAACACTTTGCTTTAAAGGCGTATCATATCAAAAATAATTTCCCTTTTAACTTTTCAAGAAGTTTCCTTGAAAGAAGTATGGCAATAATTATAGGGGGATAGAGACGGTTGCAGTTACGGTAATTAGTTAAAAATGAGATGTCTGTAACCTAAAGAGTATTTTAGTCAGTAAACAGCAGGTTATAGCTGAACATGCTAAAATGTTAAATTTGTCTACATGCAAGTATACAGATCAACATTTATGGAGATTAAAGTTACCAACAATAACCAAACAATGCATGACCAACCAAAAATACATGTGTATATACATACACACACACACAGTATGTGTGTGTATGTGTGTGTGTGTGTGT
>CALSBV010002302.1:4747893-4763046 GCA_943590825.1 Bovichtus diacanthus
ACAGTGTGTCCAAATTGGTCTAAATTATTATCTTTATTTATTTAAAATGTTCCAGTTCCCCTTTTCACATTGTAGCTTTGCCATGAGCTCAGTTGTGTGGTTAATCGGACAGTGTTTATAAGCTTCTTGAGGACAAATCCCCTCTAATTAAGTGTTTCTGGTGTGCACAACGTGGATGTGAGTGTGAGTGCACTCACCTGTCTTTGTCTCTGTGACCCTGACATGTTCATGTATGATGAGGGACCAGTGTCGGTGCATCCAGATAAATTTAATTTGCACCTACAGCTCAGTGATATGGGGGGGACTCTTATGGGGCAGAACTAATTGCTGCCTGGGGATTTGTGTTCATGTGTGTGTGTGTGTGTGTGTGTGTGCAAGAGTGTGTGTGTGTTTGCATGGCTGTCTTTCTGCCAACACAAACACTTTAGTGAATATTTAATGCACGTGTTTATCTGTGTGTGTCTGTCAGTGTGTGATAACAGAATGTCAGCAAAGACACGGGAGTTAATGAGGCCTTTTTTTTTTACCACCAGGAGTGGGTTGAGCAAGGTGCACACATCTCTGTGGGCATTATTTCTGTATATAATCATGACCGTCATGAGTAATCTGTGCAGCCGTAGTGCAGTATCAGAACGGATACTTACGTAAATTCACCATCAGTACAGTAAACTATCAATCCACTCGGCAAACATAGCAGACGATTCGGCCTTCATCAGAGCGCAAAGAGAATGGTATCAGCCTCATCTTTTCATGATTAAACAGTCATCACCATCTTTTTTTCTTATGTTTATGATAATAGGGAGTAATTATACTATGATAAAATAATGATGTTGTGATCTGCTTTTTGGGAAGCTGGGAAATGGTGCTTGCTGTAAAAACTGTCCCACTGCCAAACAGCTTTACCAGGATGGGTACAATATATTGTAAATTATGATTTTTTTTTTTAGTTTTGCTTTACAGTAAGATGTATTTTAAACATATATATATATATATATATATATATGTTTAAAATAAAAACAAACTAGCCGCTAATATATTAGCAGAAGTTGTGTCACAAATGTCGCCGTTCACTTTCTCTATCCGAATGAAGACAAATCTTAAAGGTTCCAGATACGTCGTTGAGAACAGTAATATAGCAGCAAACACCTATTTGCCAGGTAAATATATAATGGAGTAATTTGAATTGCGTCTTCAGCAGAGAATGAAGTCACGCTCCATCTGTGTGTGCTGTAGTCCGAGTTTATCTGTGCTTTGCTTGCATAGCAGGTCCGGCTGCACGTGCATGTTAGTGGATGTGAGTCCTGTTTGTGGAGGCAATGCCTCAATCGTGGAAATGCTCTCAGTCTCGTATTCAACCCCTTTAAATTGTCTAATTTCGGCTGATGTGTATAGATAACATACACAGCGACATCTGTGTAATACAGCTTCTGCTAATATATTAGCGGCTACTTTGTTTTTATTTTAAACATCAAAAAATATATAAAATGGATCTTACCTTAAAGAAAAACTAAAAGAAAAAAAACATAATTTACAATATACTGTGCGTTTCTATAGACTTTCAAAAACAGTAACAAATATTTATGTGAAAATTAAAAAATAGTATTTGTAAACCAAATAGCAGATCACTAGATTTACCAAATGAAGATAATGTCATCCTGCAAATCATGCCGACTTTGACACATTAACATTATTTTGTCTTATTATTCTGCTTCTATAAAAGCGTAATAACATGCTTCATTTAAAGCCTGAACTTTGAGTGTTTCCACAAATGCGTGGTGATGGGAACGTATTTTAGTTAGCGAGCTGATCCAATTCCCTCACTTGTTGTAAGAACAGTCTAACACAATGTCTTGTGTTTGCATTTCAGAATTAAGCGAGAGAGAAAGTACTTTCAGGGGTAAAACTTTTTGTTCTGTGTAATCTCATCTGATGTAGTGCTGCAGTGTTTCCTCTGTCTCTGCACGCTCATGTCCTCAGCAGGCAGGCTCATAAATTGGACAGCTAAGCCTTTCATAAAGTTTAATAAAACGCTGTTTCGTGGCTCAGGGGAGCTGGTATTAGTGACGGGAGCTGCTGCTGCTGCCATTCCACCAAATCACATCATCATAATGATGCTGTACAGTGGGAGTAAGACACCTCCCTTACCACCCACACGTCCACCCACCTTCCCTCCACCCCCTTTGTTTTCTTTATCATTCCTCTGACACAATATGATGTCTTCACTTCACAGCATTTTTCCAGTGGGAATTTGGGGATAGCGTTGTTTAAACGCCTCGGCCGGCTTGGACAGGCTAGGGTTATTTCTCATTTAGTAAAGATCACAGATGCTGTAAATGCTCTTGCGGCATGCCGTGAATGCCAAAAGCGTTGTGATTGGCAGCTTGACGGCAGCGGCAGCATTTGCATGGCATTTAGCTGGGCGGGCGATGGCCACCCCTAACACCAAGGTGGGTAAATACGATGACTTCTCTGTTCACACAATGTACACACACACAAACACACAGCACTCACGCATGCAATCTCACTCCTCAACAATCCCCAACTATCTTGGCCTGCCAAACCTGAAGCCACTCATAATTGTGTGGCATTTACGCAGAGGAAAGGGACATTTAGTCGTGTGGGCGAGAGGACCGCTGAAAAGACTGAGCTCTCAGTTCTACATTTTAGGCTGTTATTTGAGGATAATTAGGCTAAGTTGCAATCTCCCCTTGAAGTGGACTACACACATTAAGCTTAGATGGAGCTTGTATATTTTGACATTAATACAATAACCTATTGTTGTTGTTTTTTGTTGTATTTGCAACTGATTCTGAAAACCATTTTCAACTGAAGATGCAGCAACCTATAGCCTTGGTCACATAAGACACCGTGAAAATTCTAGTTTTAGCTGTGATCAGCAATGGATCAAATCACTATGTGTAGTGAAAGGGGTCGTTGCCAGGGTTGGACACACAGGTTAATATCACTCGCTCCGCAGTTCGCCTCAGCTCTACAGAGCATTTTAGCATTTTTCAGCTTGTTGTTTTTGACTTTTTGCTGGAGCTGTTGCCCCCGCGACCCGAATAAGCGGTTGAAGATGGATGGATGTTTTTGACTTTGCAGCTTTATTGTTTTGTTTCACTTTTACCACTCTCATCCGCATATTTTTTACCTGCTGCAGTCAGCTCTAAAAACCCACCGCACACTAACTGCTCAGCACCAAAGAGCCGCAGACACGGGTAACGCCTAGCTGAACATAGTGCAGCATTAAGCAGCTAAAGTGCCAGAAATTTCCATCGTGTCTAGATGGTAATCCGAAATTTGCGAAAACCTTTGCGAGACTCGCTAGCCGACGACCTATCCTAACCTTAACCATTCGAGGCCAATCTTGCTAGAGTTTTTCAAATCGAAGGTTACCATCAAGACGCAACAAAACATTCCCCTGAAGAGTTTGTGGAGACCAAAACAGAGCTAATAATATAGGACTTAAATTCACCACGTGGCCAGAAACATAACTGCAAATGAATGCTAATGTTCATTAAAAACATATGAAATTGTTTACCAACATGTTCACCAACTTTATAAGGTGCCAATATGAAAATTATGTTTCCAGCTTAATTCACTGCCCCCAAGTGCTCAAAAAATAAAAATGAAATAAATGCAGCTTTAATAACTTTTTCTTCCAACAAGAAAAAGTCCTTTTTATAAGCTACTGAAAATGTATTGTGACAAGATGAGAGGCTCCCAGCCCTCTGTGACCCGTAACGGCATACATTGTTTAGAAGATGAATGGATGGACATCATGGGAAAGAAAACACACAAGCCGCAATAAAATAACATGTCTACTTTTGATGTTTCCCCTTGGGATCATATAAAAGAGATCTTAGTTCGACACATGTACATGTGTGATCATTGAAAGACATGTCTTACCAAGTAACTAAACCGTGTTACAGACCGTAATAAATGTCTACTGCATTTGGTGTTCACAGCTCACATTTTTGTTGTGCTCTCGGCTTTAAAAGAAAAGTATGGTTTCAGTCCACAAAACTGCTCAGAGAGCACATTATCAACCAACCTTTATCCAGACAGTAAAATTTGAAGAAGATGCTTGAGGATACTGCAGGCACTGCAGAGATAACTTCTTTTAACAACCTTAAACATTAAAGCAAAGTAGCAGCCCTACCTCTGGTGGAATCAGTCAAATCTATTTGGGCTTTTAACCTTCTTTGTATTATCAGGCTCTGATAACAACCTCTACGGTCCAATGATACAAGTGCTGTTTAGACAGTTGCTTTCCCTGGACAGGATGAGCAAAGCAGACAAACAGCTGGTTGCATAAGCACAACGCTGGCTGGGGGCAGAGTGCACTGAGCCTCTATTCAGTGGAGGCAAAAGTATGGAGAGAAAAGAGCTTCTCGGTCACGAGACAGGTACCAGATTAAGTGTGTGTATGCTACGGTGCAAAGTGACCTCTAACACTGTAGTGTAGAATGAGAGTGATGAGCGGCCACTGCATACATGCTGCCTATTCTTCTGGCTGATGAGTGAGCTTTATAGTACATATACTGTATAGAATAGAACTGATGACGCATGTAAACTAAAGGGAAATGTTTAAACTTGAATCAGTAACTTTCAATTTCGTACAGTTCAAGAGACCTAGAGTTTTTCTGTTCAATGTTTCTGACGTGATGTAAAAACAAAAACAATTAGCTGAAAGGGTTCATTATTATAAGTGACCCTTTTCACATCACACATAGTCATTTGATTGATTGTAAATATAAAAATATTTATTCTAGCAGCTTTAAGAAAAGCTATTTTGACAAACCTTTCTACGACAAATCTTTTCTTAGCAGCATCACAGAACATTGTCATTGATTTTATTATGCCTCCCGACGGACGAGTCCGGAGATATTATGTTTTCGGGTTGTCCGTCCGCCCGCTGCATTTTCGTGAACGCGATGTTTCAGGAACACTTTGAAGGAATTTCTTCCAATTTGGCACAAACGTCCACTCGAACTCAAAGATGAACTGATTAGAAATTGGTGATTAAAGATCAAGGTCACTGTGAACACATTTTTCTCTATAACTCAATAATTCATATGCTAATTATGACAATTTCACACAAATGTCTAATAGGATAAAATGATGAAGTTTTGGACAGACATGGAGGTAAACTGCAACTTTACTGGTTGGCTGAGTCATGCAAACGCATGGCAGTATTTTATCTTAAAGCGTTTTACAGATTTTATAATAAATCTATATAGAGAATCTCTGGGTTATGAGCTGACATTTAAGCAAACAATCCCTTTGGCTTTTGTATATCTCCTGCCAACCTTCTGAAGCTTTAATTAAGGAGGAAAGACACTCGCACGGAAGATCATCTGGGCCAAAAAAACATTTTACTCAGTAACATTTATACATTTATACAACTGTGAACAACTTATAAAAGTGTAGGCTACTAAATCTGCTAGGTTTGCCACTTTCAGCTATTGTGCGATGATTTCTTTCTTTATACAAATACTCTCATGGTATGATTTGTTATCCTCCATACTTGTACAGTGTGTATTGGTGTTGCTAGTAGCAGCATAGGCAGAACTGGTAGTAGTGGTTTTACTGGTGGCAATAATGAATCCATTTCATTTATCACCCCCATGCCTCTATTTTGAATCCCTATGAATTAAAATCATTGCATATGTTCCCACACCTCTTCCTATTCCCAGAGCAGGAGATCTGTTTATGTGCCAGAAGTCACATTAATCTCTCCAAGTCATCTTACTTTTATAATATTTTATCCAGCTGCAGAGCAATCACATGCTCACATTTACACACCGTCCCTCAACTTTTATTCACCTGAAATGATTGTGAAATGACATTACCGGTGACAGCCAGGCAATAACAAAAGTGCAAAAACTTCTCTTGAAAAACAATAAATCAATAAGCCTCGCCAACATATCCTGTTACATTCCCGACTCCTTGACACCTGAAGCTCATTAAACACAGCCTAACGTCAACTTAGAAGAAGGAGAGTACACAGAGGCTCGCCTTTTCACAGCCTATCACAATAAGAGCTACTGAGCAACCTTGATATATTGTATATACTAGAAATAAATATGATTGTCCTTTAATCTGATTTTATTATACTGGGGACTCCCGCTGGCAAATCTACTGAGGGCTGATAGCCTGTAATCTTATTGCAGGGAGCGCGGTGTGTTTCATATCCCCTTCTTGATGGTGTTTTATCATGTCAGGACTATTATTGTTCCTATTGGTCTATGTGTTTCTGCATTTATATGCGCTGGTGTCTATAACCTAATAAATTGAGTTATTGCACATTCTTGAGCAACTGTCTCTGTTTGCATATGCATGTGTGCATGTTTGCGTGCACCCTGAAGTCCCTCCAGCTCAGATGTGGGTGCTAATTTTACCCCTCAATGTGTCGTGGGGCTTTAAAGGTACTGCTCTGTTTATGAACAAAGCATATTGACCCAATTTGTGTCTCTCTCTCTCTCTCTCAGGCGGAAAGAAGGATCTTTGTCCGCCTGCCCGGGCATATAGTGTGCCTGAATGGCGGGAGGAACAGGTGAACTCATACTGAACTAAACGCCATACGCATCATTGAGCAGCATTACTAACCTCTCCCCACTCATCACTCTCACTGTGTGTGTGTGTGTGTGTTCAGTGTATGTGTGTGCATGTGTAGAGGGCTCCGTTAACTAGAAGGTCTAATAAATCAACGTGTCTGTCCACAACCTCCTCCCTTCCTTCGCTCGTACCTATTCCCCCATTTCCCATCCGTCCTCCCCACTCGCCTTTTTGCTCCCTCTTTCTCTCCTTCTTCGGCCATCGCTCTTTCCATTTTTCCCTTTTATGTCCTGTAATTCTTCTTTCAAAGCTCAGGGGGTGGTGTTGGAGGCATTATGTGCCTCCTGATAAATCACTGTCTGGGAGCAGATCAGAGTAACATGGCCATCTGCAGATCAACTTACTGTTGTGTGAGTGTGTGCGTGCGTTTGTGCGTGCGTGCGTGCGTGTATTCTGGCAATGCATAGTATTGTCCAAGTGGTTGTACGCTTTTATAACAGTGTGTGTGTGTGCATGCATGCACTGCAAAAAGTGAATGCAGTTTCTGGCCAGTACTGATCTCCCTGTCCTGCTGAATGGTGGCTGATTGAGACACATGGACTGCCTTTGTGCCCTGATCTAGTTGCCATTGATTACCTATCAGGGTTTTTGATTGCATCCTGGAAGTAATTCTTTTAAATAGGCCCTAATGGCCTCCAATCTGGGCTGATGACGACCTCAGAGAGTCCAGTCGCAGATCCATTTAGGCCCTTTCAGACCCCTACACGTACACTCTGAAACTCCTGTTCATTGCTCACACCCCCCTCCACCTCTTCACCTCCACCTCCACCACCACCACCACCACTACTACTACCGCTTTGCCTTGTGTCGTGTCAGCGCCACATCTCTACGCTCTGTTACTCGCATGCAAAAACACAATGACAATCTGCCTCAAACTTCGATATAGGGATCTTTCACATCCTTTATAGCATGGACCGGGTCTTTTATTAGAGAAGCTGATGATGGCAGCTGGTGAGCAAAGTAATTGAGAATGACAGTGAGAAAGATGGAGTAAGGCTAAGAGAGACGCAAATAACAAAGCTTTTAACTTAAAAAGATGAAATAAGAGGGAGAAAAGTCCAGGTTTCAGATCTGCAAAAAGAGGAGGAAAACAAAGCCGAGGAGAAAAAGGAGGCATGACAGATCTGTTAGGGATAACGGGGAGGGTGGAGGGTGGAGGGGGGAGGGGGGATTGGTCGTCAGTATGTCAGGCTGTGTTATTATAGTCTGAGGGTTGGATGGAGGCATGAGAAGGAGGAAGAAGAGGAGGAGGAGGGGGGATGCAGCAGACAGGAAGAGGGCTCGCCGTCTAATCCTCCAATTTTCTTACATTACTGCTCCCCCTCCTTCTCTCCACCTCCATCCTTCTCTCCACCACGAGCCTCCCTCCCTCCCTCCCTGCTGCCAGGCCTGTCGACAAATGAAACGGGAGATAGCGGCAGCTTCACAGAGATTGACTTGAAGGAGTAAAACACACACAGAAAAGGGAGTGCGAGACAGAGACCTCCTGCACCTCTAACAACATAAAATGTACCTAGAAAACCCCAGTGGCTCGGTCATCTATTGTTCTGTATATGTGTGCTGGAAACAAAACATTGTGCAGGTTCCTACATGTGCTTTATGCTTTCCGCAAACTTTCTTTCACTTCAGTCATCGTAAATCACAGCTGTCCGAGCATGAGAATGTAACTGCACCTACTGATTTTGAATGAAGCGCAGAGAAAATGCAGCTGTCTTTTGTAAAAGCTGCCCTGAGCGTGATCAATAACTTCCTGCTGATGAGGAGAAAAACCTGATGACAGAATATTAAATTAAAGAGATTGTTTTACGCCGGGAATGTATTAACGGCTCACTTAGCAGAATTACGAAGCAATGATGACAAACAAGGTTCCTTTGCCAGGCAATGCTGCTTGTTAATATGCTGAACCTTGTTTATTTATTGATATATTTATTTTTTCCCCCAGGATCTGTTCATTTTATTTAAACCAGTCATGCTGTACCTGGTTGGCTTGATAAATGGCTGCTGTTGATTAAATCTGTGCTTTGGTTTTGGGAATGAAGCGAAGCTTTTAGGGGAATTAAACTCACAAATTCAGAATAATGCACCTACAATTTACAGTTGATTTCTTCAGACTTATAACAATCCCACGCAACCCTGCAAGGCATCGCACAAGAGGGTTTTTTCTCTCCGATACTTCTGCCTGCAACAATCATCCTAAATTGGCTCAATCTTAACCTTTTCCACTTTTGTCTCTAATTTATAATTTAATAACAGGCAGTCTTGATTTTTAAAAAATCTCCTCCAAAATAAAAGTTGACACAATATTCTCATCCTCCCCTCTTCACCACAATTTAGTGATTTCCATTTCCCCGCCCTCTTGATTGATTTACATTCCAATCACTTCTCATTGGGCGAGGCAGAACCCTGACTGAGTGGGACTAATTTACCATGCTAATGAGATGGCTCCGACAAACAGAGCCAGCTGGAGACCAGAGTAAATGATCCTGTCATCAGTCAAGAACACAAACATGGCTAACAGCTAATTAGCTTGCGGCAGTTTGCAGAGGTGACATTCTATCTGATCTGTGCCGCGGTGGAAGAGAAGAAGAAAAAAAAGAGAGAGGGGGAACAATAAAGGACGGAGGAAAGGGGAGGAGGGAGGTTTAGCTTGGTAATGAATTTTTTGTTTTCCCAAACACACTCTGGCATGTGAAACGCACACATACACACACTTGCAGACACACACACTGACATCTATAACTTCCCCATTTCCTTTGCTTTGTGCAATGACGATAAGAGCGAGTATGTGCCATCAGAATGAAGGGAGAAAATATGCTAAGCAGACAATCAGAGGTGTACCCCCTGGTGCTAAACAGCCAATCATGGCTGTCCCAGTGTGTGTCACCAGCCAGCAGGAGGCAGAATTAGTCCTGGTTAGCAGCCAGAGCCCTGCCGAGTGGCTGATTAGTCTTTTAGACTGAAGAGGAGACAGAATGTTAAAAGTCTGACTGCATATCCGAGACTCTTCTGCACAACAGACAAAGGCAAGGACTTTATATATTGAAAAGAAAAGTTAGCAGCTTCGTTGTGTCCTTTTTGAATGTGATATATTAAACTGAACAATAACAATATTTACCAGCGTTACACACATGTGATTTCTAGCATGCATTTAGGGTTTAGAAGAAAATCCTAAACATGGGTAAATTGAGGTGGAATAATGCCTTTTTGAAGGTATAAAAGGGAAACAAGTTTAAGTTTTCACTGTATTGTCTCATAGACTGTGTAAAACATGGACGTAGTCTCCCAGACGGTACCCATAGCTTTCTGAAGAGCCGTTCTGAAGCTCAAAGTGGGCGGCTCCGGCTGTCACTATTTTGGTCGTGCTGAGTCCGCCTAACTCCTGGCTATTAAAAAAAAAAAAAAAAAAAAAAATGGGCAAAGTGGTAGATTAATGGTGGAGCTGAGGCGAGCCCGGTTGCAGCAGCAGATCATACAGCTAGCAACCTGTGACGGAACCCACCTGTCAATCCACGTGGCCACGCCCTCAATTATGCATAACAGGTGAGTTATATAGAAATTCACCACCTGTACAGTTGTCATGAACAGGTAAATTAGCTATAGAGACCACAAACATTTTTTGGTACAAGGCTGTAAACATGTTTATTTCTGCTATAAAGTTTGGCATTTTTAACATGGGGGTCGATGGGGATTGGGAAACCAGCCTCAAGTTGCCATAACGGAGCCACAGTTTTTGGCATTTGCGCGTTTGCTTAAATTTTATGCCTCGGAGGTTGCCGCTTTATTTGTTTGTATTTTTTAGCAATTATAAGCACTACATAAACTTTTATTAAATGGTTCATGACACATAATAATGTACTAGTAAGCAGATTTATGTGTTTGTCAATATATTCGTGTTCTATAACTCCTCCTGTGTACAACCATAAGTGGAGGCTCGTATATATAAACACATAAAATAATATACAAATTGTCTTCATAGAAAAAGTTATAATTGTTGACAAATACTATCCCTTAATAAAATGCCCTTATATCTGTTCATGGCTACATTAAAGTGTGTGAAGCATTTATTAAATGTGTATATACAGCTTAAAGATAGGGGGACTTAAAGCAGTGTTACCACAATACTTTCTTCTACAATGTCTGCCATAAACTGGTGTCATGATTAGCTCGCTGCGTTACTTAGGCCCTCAGGATTTCTTTTTTTCACCCATTCTCGATGTCACCACTTCCCTGTTAATTAATTGTGCTTCATCCAGGTCTGTCTTCCTTTTTCTGCCTTCAGCGTCTTGGCCTGTTTGTCATCTGGTCGCTGCACGCTATATCGTTTTTTTATCAGCACAAACACTTGCATCCATCCATTTGTAATCTAATAAAGAAATGGCAGCAATCTGTATGTTCCTTTTGGGGGACTGGATGACTTTGAGCACCAGATGCTGATGTTCCCCCAGAGTCGTTACTGTGAGAGTCGATCCTTAACTGTCGCCAATAAAGACACACACTTCCTCACACACACACATCCCGCCTCCCTTCACTCACTCAGTGCGGGGGCAGGATTAACCTGCTGGTAGCGGAGTAAATCCAGCGCTGCCTCCGCCTCTCCGTCTCTGTGTCTGAGGAGGCCTGGTTATCCCTTCGCACGAGCTCCCTGTTCAAAGGGGCGGCCGCCGGGGATTAATGACGCGTTAAAGGGGCGAGCATGAGGGGTTTAGACGCAGCTTGCTGTAAGGACACGAGATTTAAGAACATGGACCAGTGGTTAGTGCTCACTGAAGTATGATTAGTTAGACATTTAACCCCCAACACACACACACACAGACAATGATAGACAGGTGCTATATTATTTTTCCTTATTGGTGTAGTGATGAAAGGACAATCCCATTTTGCTTGTTCTTTATACCACTGTGACTCTGCTGACCTGCAGGATCATTGTCACAGCAAGAAGTCAGTTGACTATTTTTATCTTTTCTTAATTGATTTTGAAATGGTTTCGATCTTTTAACTGCGTGTCTTATGCTATATTTCTATATATATTTATAAGCCCTTAGAATTGCCTTTGCATCTACAATGAGTAACATAAATAAATGTGTCTTGTCTTACCCTGATGTGTTTCTGTGAATTCTATTCCTTAAAGGTTCAATGTGTGAGATATGTAATCTCATCTACAATCTAAATTTAAAACAATGAACTAATATTATCAACAGAATGTGAAAGTGCAATGTTAACATTATGTCAAAGACTTGTATGTGTTGACGTGTATATGTAACTGTAGCTGCAGTCTGCCTCAGTACATAGGTAGAAGAAGTTCAGCTGCCTGACTCGCTTGTAAATATTACAGCCATGTTCTGTGTCTGTTTCATAGTTTGTTTTAGATTAGATTACATTCAAAGTGGCAGAACCAAGAAAAAACCAGCCGCACCTCACTTCGTCCTCACAGCTTCCAGGAGGCTGTTTCACCGAGTGTATGGCTGTCGGCAGCCCTGGGGCATGACGTATCTTCAGTTAGCAGTTAGCTTGAGTTCAGCCATAGCACCGGGGAACCGCAGACTCCCTCTGCTCTCCGGGCTGCACCGCCACCGGGAAGACGACACAAATATGGGTCGTTTTCTAGTTTCTGTCACTTTGGATTTAGTCCAATAAACATACTAACGTAATGTTACACGGACTACAGCCCCGGTTAACATTAGTGCCTCAGTGAACATGATGGATGAGCCCCACGTGAAGATTATAAGACAACAGAGTTTTCTGACCGGCTCTCACAGTTTCAGCAGTTTGGTTGAATTTTCTGACTGACTGACTGACAGGCATTACACAGGAGTAAATGCAATACACAATATAAAGAATAAATTAGAATACAACAAATATGCCAAACTACTACAACTAAAATATAAACATTAGAGATTGTATGGACCCAGTTTAGAGGTGAAATGCTGACCCCTATTTCTTTGGAGCAGGTGGCTCGCAATTACACATTGAACCTTTTAAATGTTTCAAGGTTGAATTGGCACGTTAGGATGTAAGCGACATTTAAAACTTGAGAGACTGAGATACATTTGATCAACCTACAGTATGTGAGAACAACATATCAGGTGATAGAATAAGTGCAAGAAGTATGTTATTTATGTTTGGGAAGGCTTCATTAAAGCGGCAGTGCGCGTGCAGTTTGTGTGCATAAAACAGTTGGAGTTGCCGTTTAAAAAAACACTGCATAGTAATGTTACATAATGGAAAAAACTGTTTACATGTTATGATCGGAGGCCTGTACTACGAAGCAGGATATGGGGCTAGCGAGGTGACTTCAGGGTTAAACCTGGATTTTCTGTCCTACGACGGTGGTTCACTTCTTATCTGGGTATATCACCATGGTAACTTATGCTGCACACCTAACCTGCTTCGGAGCAAAGCATCGCTGCTGACCAGTCACAGCTTGGTGCGCAGATCGTAAGATAATACGAAGAAGATAAAGGTTATATAAAGTCATGATCCAGGCTAAAAGCAACACAGTTTAAACTGCCAAATGCAGGAAGAAGAGCTGGCTAGCAAATCTCCGACTGTGTGAATGCATAAATTAACAGGCTTATAATATCACTGCGCTATATGGGGCGTATATCCGACAAAAATTACATGTGTGTATCGTGTTAAAATAATGTGTTGCTTAGATGTCTTATGGCGTATGACAATATTTTAGTCTTATTGTTTAGCTGCAAAGTCGGTGGTGTGAAACGGACAAAGAACATAAATCAAAGTGGTAAATAGGTTTCCGTTTGTATCTCATAAACACCCGTACATAAAAAAAGTACATAAAAGTACTCGGAGCAAAGTAACGCAAGGCAATGTATTCAGTCTGCGACTCCGATGTGTCACACCTCATATAGCCTACATTCATTTTACATTCACGAAATACAGAAAAAGACCTGGTACCAAAAGTGAGTCAAGTCAAGTCTCCATTACGTTAAAGCTACTATGTGTAGGATTAGGACGTTTCTGACTTTGGCAGGGCCTCATGGTAATATCAAAAACGATATGGCAGACTCCCATGAATTGGAACGAGAGACTCAAGCACTCCTCATCTTCGCTTGAGGCTAGCGGCTCGAGGCTACATTAGCCGCTACTAGCACCCAAGTGGCCAAGTTGCGTTGTGGGTAATTTAGTCGCCAGGTTTTTAGAAAGAAGAAGAATGCATGGAATATAAAATGACAATGTCTCTAGATCTGCTGTATTAGGTTTTATGCTTTGACTGAGAGAGAGAGAGAGAGAGAGAGAGACTGGATAGCGAGCGCTGCAGTGACATTAAGAGACATATGTACAGGTGATGATAGCTAGTCGGGATCAGTGCACTGAGCAGGATGTTGACACCGGGGTTTCTCGCCACCCACTCCCCACCTCAACCCCCGTCAAATCCACCTCCTCTCCCTTAATCCCCCTCCCTCGATAAACCACTCGGCTCCCCCATACACACACACACACATCCACCCTGCTACCCATCTACCCTCAAAATCCGCTCCCGTGCAATCTCCTGCGCATCAGCTGCCAAATGAAGTTCCTCTTTAGAAAAAAAAAAACTTGGCTGTCGAATCGCCTGAGGCAGCGTGGCTGGCGGCTAAGGCAGCCCTTGTGTTGAAGCCAATAATCCAGCGTCAAGGCTTCAGGTGCGCAGAGAGCTGTGATTGACAGGGCTCGATATGAGGCCCTCGCCTCACTTGACATTTGGGTTTCATAAGGTCTGGAACAAAAGGCAGGGGCAAAATAATCAGAGAGGGGCGCAGGCAAATAAATCTGTTTATTCCTCTTCACCTACCCCCCCTCCCTCACCTCTGCACCTCCCCTGCTCGCCCACATCACGGATCAACCCTTGGAGGGGAAAGAGGGAGGGCATGATATTACCTTTTCTGAGCCTTAGTGGATTCACGCCGACGACAGCAGGTCACTTTAGGCCCTGTGCTTACCTGAGATATTAGTTTGTATGTGTGGTAGATAGAGATGTGTATTTGAATGGCTGAGGCCGTGTGCATGTGTGCACAATCCTGTGTATGTATGAGGGAGAGGCAGAGACAACAGGACAGACGGACAGACAGAAGCAGCCAGACTGAGGAGAGAGGATTGATGTGGTGTCATATTGTGGATAACCATTTGTCCGCCTGTGTGTGTTTGAGCAAGGAAAAATAAAAGATGAAACAATGATAGAAGTCCTCCTTTATCGTGTTAAAGCAGCACAGCAGCTTTAAGATGCAATTAGGCACACATATGATAACAGATCTAATCCATAGTTATAAGAGATGATTAGAAATTCTGAGAAAGAGAGAAGAAATATGAAGTTTAATGCATCAAAGATGATTAAGATTTTCAAAACCGTCAGTTGGTGCAGCTAAATGACTGAACGCAGTGGTTAAGCAAGCTGCTGACCCAGCAACAGCGTGTTTCATCTACCCACACTGAATATCTGCTCACTGCTGCAAATGGTCTCTGACATACTGTATACACTCACAGAAGGGTGTGTGTGTGTGTGTGTGTGTGTGTGTGTGTGTGTGTGTGTGTGTG
>CALSBV010002302.1:4769307-4788453 GCA_943590825.1 Bovichtus diacanthus
TGTGTGTGTGTGTGTGTGTGTGTGTGTGTGTGTGTGTGTGTGTGTGTCTCTATTGGGAGAAAGGGAGAATAAATATAAAGAGATAAAATGTGGCCTGTGGCTTTGTGTGGTGCCCAATGATTTCAGTATTGGAGAGTGAATCCCTAATTTCTGCCAGCTGTGTGTATGGTGTGTGTGTGTGTGTGTGTGTGTTTTGGAATCAAATGATTTTGATGTGCAGGCTGTGTTTGTGTGAACTTGTACACCAGCGTGCATGGGCGGTAATGTGTGTCTTCTATCCATTCGATATCATGATACGACGTGTGTGGCTCGTTGAGTGGATGCCGAGATTGAAGAGTAGGGGGTGGAGGTTGTGGTGTTGGTGGTGGTGATGTTGTCGGGGGGGGGGTTGTCGAGCTTCAGTCCCATTAAGGCAGTCAACCTCCACTACCAAGCGAATTGCTAATATTGCTTGTTTAGCATTTTCTGAGGGTAATAGGCCCATTGATTTTTGGCTCTGCTCTGTTTTATTTACACAGAAGGGCTCTGGTGCCCTCGTTAAAGAGAAATTGACTCATAGATGGAGGAGAGGCCGGGGGGGGGAGTCGGAGAGGGAGAGAGAATGGATAAGGCGGGAGGAGCGTACGAGGGGTGTAGAGCATGGGACTGAGCTGCGAGAGGACAGCTAATCAATTGCAAATTAGTGAGGCTGAAAGAGAAATAAAGCAAGCGAAGAATTGGGAGAAAAAGGGACGGAGGAAGGAGGAGAAAGTGGTGAAAAAAGGAAGTAATAAGACGTTTTGATACCGAAGACTGGCAGTGTTTTCAACAAGGTCTGACAACTCATTTTACAGCAGTGGATAGGGAGCCATTTGTTTCATTTCGAGGATTTTGGTCACGTAATGTCTTACTTCTAGAAAATGCATTTAGAACAAGATTAAAAGCACGTCGGAACCTTTGAATTACAGTAAATATGATTTTAAATGACAGCCTTGTAACTATTTCTTAATATTTTCTGATGGTTTACAAATGTAAAACGTTCATATAAAGCAATTTAAAAAATCTTCAGCTTCAGCTTTTACTTTAAATGTAACTTCTGTATGTAACAGGAGGTGAAAATGGTGGCAGTCTGGGGAAAACTGGGACCCACAAGGCGTTCACAAGATTAGTCTAAGCAGTCTCGAAATGACCAATGGAATAGTTTGACATTTGTTGGAAATACACTTATTCTTTTCTTTGCTGAGAGTTATATATACCATTCCTGCATCTGTCATGTACATATAAAGCTACAGACAGCAGCCGGTTAGCTTAGCTTAGCATAGAGACTGGAAACAGGGGGAAACCGCTAGCCTGGCTCTTTCAAAAAGTAACAAAATCCACCTACCAGCTCATTGTTAAGCTCACTAATTAATAACACTTTGTATCTTGTTCCGTTTGTCCGAACAGAAACCAAACATTTCATTTGGTCTCCTGCAATTGGGTCATATCCCCTTTGTGCATGAGTCAGCATTGTGGTTGTTTGCTAGAAGCTGTCATAAATTGACTTTTTATCAAGTTTCAAAAACATTTTTACCATACACTTTTTAGATCTTGGTCTATATAGCTGTACATTTTAACTGAAAGACGAATTTTTGTCATTGGATGTCTGGATCTGAAGTTATCTCAGAAACAAGTTGAGCAAATGTTAGCGGTTAGCTCGCACCCTCTCTGCCGGGGAAACACAGATTTTTGAATTTATAGACATATGCAATTCTGACATTTGGCCACACATTGATATTACTTCACATTTTAAAGTAATTAGAATCCAAAAAGAAACAAGTAGCATATTTATTTGTGTTTTCATTTATGTTTGCTCATTATGTAAATACTGAATGCTCTCTTGTATATAATCAATCAAGACACCACTACTAACCCTGTAAGGAAGAAGAGGGGGTTTTTTGAAAAACTTTAATAAGGTGCAAAATTACTGCATCATTGACATTAAGCACTCATTTTGCAGTTTGAGCTGTTTGCAGCCTGTCTGCATGGCGCCCTTTGTTTTCCCTCTCGCCCTTCCCTCCCTCCCTATCTAGTGGTGTCTTTCACACACACATACATACAGTCACAAGGGAATACAGCCTTTATACGGTGGGGTCCATTAGGTGTATTAGCTGGTGGTGAAAAGTGGTGCTGATGTGGTGCTTACAAAGCTCCACAGGGGAGATGGACATTTGATCTTCCATCTGACCCAGTCTGACTCCAGGGCTCCTGCCTGATCTAATTTCTTTGTTGTTAGGTGTTAAAGTGAGAGGATTTGAACAGTTTTTTTCATACTATGGGAAACATCTTTGGTGATAAGTGGTTATTGCTGGGGTTTTATCCTGTTATCACAAAGAGAGTACTGCAGTCCATAAGCTAAAATATATCAAGTAGCTGCTCTCAGGTAAATAATGAAAGCATATTCAGTGGCAAGCTCTGCTGTAGCCCTTTTTTCTCTTCATAAAAGTCAAGCTCAGCAGATCACACCATTTATTGCATGTTGTTGATCTGATCACAAGGGGGAAACCATAAAATAAGAAGCTTGATGTTGTACAGCTGCTTACTGATTTTTCTCTTTTTTAACTGGAGGAACATTTTCTCCAGCGACTCACACAAAGGGTCAAAGAGAAATTCAGCGCACATGATCTCGCCTTTGAGGTTACTGGGCTTTATGTGACCACAGAGTCCTCTAATCTAGCAATAAGCTCCATGGATCGACCTGAGCTTGAGTCCTAACCTTAGTGGACTCTCTGGTAAGTCGTTTCTTGTTATTTATTCACTGTCGAGACAGTGACAGGTCCAGGTCAAAGTCGAGGCCTGCTCGCTGCAGAAAATAAAATCTCTAGGTTTTCACAAACCACTGGACACTTTTTGAGAAAAAAAGGAGCACTGATTTTTTTGCTTTGGTCTCTGTAGTGTGAACAGACGTGTTGGCCAAACAGGCTGACATCCCCCGCACTCTGGCCGACAGTCACAATTGTCTGCCATTGATGTAAAATGTCACCTGAAATTGGTTGTGTTGCCTCGTGGAAAAGCATCTCTATTTCCTTTTCTGCTTCAGTGCTTTTGTTTCCTTGTCTCAGGGTCAACTCAGGGTCAACTCTTTAAAATGTATCGATTGTAGTTGTTAGTGGAGATCTGCATCTTTACTTTTTCTTTACTTACAGCTTTACCCTTATTTAATGTCTTTCAAAAATACAAATATTGTCATTTAAAGTACTATATTGGTGGGTTTGCATGTTTTACAAAGTGTTTGGGGGCTGTAGCTAATGATTATTGTCATTATTGATTCATCTGTTTAATATTTTCCCAATGTATCGACTAATGGCTTGGTCAATAAAAATAGATAATAAAAAAAACACCCAAAGGTAATTAGTTTAATGTGATAGAGGACCAGCAAATATTCACATTTCAGAGGCTTTAACTTCTACTTTTTTTGGGGGGATTTTTTCTTAAAAAAATTATTTAAACAATGGATTTTTTTGTTGAGCGACTAAGCATTTTAGCTCTAAATTACATATATTTTACTTTAAAACCATTAAGAAAACCATGCAGTTGTGTTCCAGACAGTTTTTCTTCTTTTCTGTACAATGTAAGAATTACTTTGCAGATAATAAGCAGACAGAGCAGTTATTTAAACCATCACAAAGAGCGTAAAGTTTGCCACGTAAAGTCAATACCACTTTGCTGCGCAATAACAAAAGGAATGAAAACCCCATCGGTCTCCCTCCTTGTTTCCTGTCAGCCTTCTAATAGAGGTATAAAATTCCCCCCAAACACTTCAAAATCAATATTAATACGTATAGAGCTATAGCAACTTCAGGAGCTTGATATGTGATGTTGTTCTAACTGTGACGTTGCTGAGCAGCAGTCTTATGTCCACACAGCTCATACGGCCTGATCCTCACCTCTGTAGCTGTCTGCCATCTATTCACTGTGTCCTTGAACAACATCCTTTATGCTAGACCAGAGGACGCAGCTATTTTATTCATTCACTTCTTAAGGTGCACTTACTGAGCATACAGGCCTATTTTCCCCTCAACACATCACACGAGTTACCATTGAGCAAGGCACGTAAACCCCAACCAACTAATATACAGTGTAGTTTCTGAGAGGCTAATATGTACCTGGCAGCTCCCCGGTGTGTATGAATGTGAAGCAGAACCGAGCTGAAAAAGGGCATGTGTGCACAGCGAGTCTTCCCTGGATAAACGTTAAATATAAAATGAAAATGTCAGTGTTTTAGGTTGTCTGTGGGAGTGTGAGCGGCTGCAGCACTGTGTTAATCACAGGTAAGTTGAACTGCAACCCTCCCTCGAGTTTCCCATCTGCTTGACGCTAAATGGCTCCCGAAGTCTACCGATAGCTGGTGCTCAGACATCCTGTGTCTTACAAAATACATTTTCAAGATCTACATTTATTGCCTCTGAAGTCTTGTCTAAAAAGCTCAGCACAACACTCGGTAATAAAAACACATCATCAGAAAGAATGAGTGCCATTAGATGTGAAAGATGTTTAAGAGTACTTTCTGACAGATAGTTGTCAGTAAGTGAATCATCGAGTGTGAACATTGACTGAATCAATGTACTCAGTGGAATCTCTTCAGTACATTACCTCTCAAATCTGTGTGAATTACTGCACATGTCTGCAGGGTGAAGTTATGCTTCTGCACTTGTGTTTGTTTTTTCTGTCTGTGCTATCTGGATGAGGGGATCATGGCTGCATGTGCTACTCGTCTATTCTGCAGCACACTCTCATCTGGCCAAACCTTGCTGCTTCATTGGCAGAGCACGCCTCTTATGCATCAGCAATATAAAAGTAAATGTTCTGCTGATCTGTAACACTGAATATATATAAGAGTAAACTTTAAAAAATATATAATTAACAATATTTTACTGTTTGCATCTAGTGTAAAGGCAGGTCCTCTTGACTTCTTGCACTTTGACATTTCCTGTGTGAAATTTGATCTCCAGCGTGCGCCTTTTTTAAACGATTAATCAATTAGTCGAATGACAGGAAACTAATGGCGCTCAGAAGTACCGGCCAAAGGAGGTCCCAAAAGTGCAGAAATACTTTGAGTTGAGTAGGATCCCGGCAGGGCCTGGAAATTTCCTCCAGACAATCCAGTCAATGCAGTCTTTAGCTCCTGTAGAGACACCGGACGGCCCAAATCTGCTGCTTCATGTTCTTGTAAGGTGGGTAGATCCATACCTTGCAAACATGTATGATCTCTACATCTGGGAATTAAATATGTTTAAAATGTGTCCCTTGCTTCTGAAACCAGACCTTTTAATAGGGGATTGTATTGAGTCAATGAAAGCCCTGGATTCACACTGTTTCAGTTTTAGAGCTAGAAGCCTGCTGGGTTTCAGTATTAATAATAGACTGATATTTATAGCAAAAAAGGGTATATGCCTACATCATGATTTATTGGGAGAATCCAAGCAATTCTATGAAAAAATGGGACATTCAGCACCCCCATGTTGACCGGGTGGAATGATCCTTTGTTTCATAACCACTTTTTCCTGCCACTGTGACGATTTAACTGTGAGACTGGCCATCAAATCCGGCTCCTCAGATCGAATAGTCGACTATTCGCTTTCACCGCTAGAAAACACTGCTGTACATTTTGGAAGTCAAATTCCTTGTAAAATCGGTACCGCAGGACAGCCCCAGAGTTCTCCGACCATTGTGCTTGCAGGTCACGTGACCTCTGGAGGAAGGACTTTGATATATAGTTTTAGTCTTACAAATAAAGGAATTGGTGTGTTTCCTCGTGTGCCATTTAGTGGGTGGTTTTGCGCAAGTCTGTGTCTTCTTTTCTGTGTTTGTGTTTGGATTAGAGTTGCACTACTAGCACTCCCTTTGGGACAGTAGATCAGGCAATTTCCTGTTAAAAAATATCCTACCTGATGTGGAGAGAGAGAGTGCTGTATAATCTTTAAAAGCCAACCCTTGGGTTCAGTAAATACATCTGATGAATACAGAGAAGGCTGTGGAGGTGTGCACCTGCCTGTGTGCACATGGTTGTGTTTATGTGTACCATCCTGCCGCAGTGTTGTGTGTGCTTCTGTCTGAAGGGTTTGTATCAGTGTGTGTCTGCAGGTTTGCTCTCATGGCCTCCGGGGGCTTCTGTTATTACTGATACCAGAGCAAAGTTCACCTCTGTCAAGGTTATATACATGAAAGAAGCCCTTGACATGTAGCTTCTTCTGCATTTGTGTTGGACTTGAAGGAATTATCTCAGTCCTTGATGGCTTTTTCAGTGGCTGGCTCTTAATCTGGCTGATTGGGTTGACAAAAATCTCACGCTTCCCTTCAGCAGTCTGCTCAAGACAGACTCCTCTCTGTACTCCAAATTCTCAAGAGGAGAACATCTTGGGTTTGTATTTAAAAATCATCCATTATGCTGGTGTTGATTGAGGTTCAGAGATACTGAAAGATGTGTAGTAAAGCCCGAAACTTGTGTTTTTGAGGATGATACTGATATCGATATTTGAGTCATCAGATAACAAGAAGTTGAACTGTCATGAACTATGTACTAAATCTTGCTGACGAAATGGCTCTTAAATAGTCTTTTAAAAAGTCACAAATCTTGCCATAGCAGTGGTTCTTGCCCCACATGCTAAATGTTAAGTGATTTTATTTGAAATTTGCTAACGTAAGTGACGTGATCGTTGTGGCCTTCGAGGCAGTAGAGGGAGTCTGATAAATCGTCTGGTTGCATTGTGGGTTATGTAGGCGCCAGGTTTTGACAACAAGGATGAGTGCATGGAATGAAAACATTTTTTTAAAAAAATGCTTAAAACAAACCAATTGTTCTGTTTTTGTCTGACAATTATTTCTATTCCATTATTCTGTCATGAATGGGTTGGACAGCAGGGTGCACAGGAAGTCTGCGACGTCTTGGAAGAAATTATACACAGAAGGATTTCCTAGCATGCAGCAGGGTTTTTCAGTACATTAACAAAATCACTTTTGCTTCTAATACATGGGATTACAGTTTCTTAAACAACGAATTGTCTGAAGAAGCATGTGTTTGACGTATGTAAAATAACTCAAGGTTGTTGAAAAGCTAACAGCTGACTTCTCTTTAAAATCTGTGAAATCCGTGTTGGAGTCAATTGATTTGGCAGTGTTCCTGCTACTCTGTGTGTGTGTACTTTATATACGTTGATTCATAACAAAGAAGAAAACATCAGCAATATTTTATGACGCGTGTGTGTGTAAATGTATGGGGTGTGTTGACTAAAGCGTTTGATTGGAGTGATTAGGTAACCTACCTTGAGCAGTGTTTGTCTATCGTAATCTGAATCACATTAAAGATCACCTTCACTAATGATTATTTTCACTATCGATTCATCTGTTCTTGCCAGTCTATGAAATCTCAGAAATAAGGCCAGTCACAAGTGTCTTTGGATGGCAGATTTGTCCACAAATCCTCACATCCGAGAGGCAGAAACCAGAAAATATTTGGCATTTGTGGCAACAATTAATTGACTGTCAAAATAGTTGACGATCGGATAATGAACTACTTGTTAATTAAGTAGTACCTTTTAACCTGTAAATGTTAAACCATAAAGTGTTACTAACTCACTCCCTGGTTGACATGTAACCACCTACTTTTTTGTTCAAGTCTAAATTCTCTTTAGTCAGACTTTTTGGCTGACAATCAGCTTTACTTTTAACACTTAATAATAAAGTTTCAGATAGCACTCTCTCTGTGAGGTTTGTTTTTTCTGTTTTTACTGACATTGGTGCTAAGCGCTCATTACCGTGCTGCCTGTGCACTGCATTTTCCAGAGATCTTCTTTAAAACACAGTGTGGGTGGTACTTTGATGTCTTTTATCTTGCATTTTTCTGCGGATGAAGTTTGAGTTTCTGGTGGTTTTGCTTTTTTTTTCATGGCCCTTGCTGCGCAGGCTATCCATCACAGTTCATCTGTTGATTAAAATGCTTAACTTAAAGGGCCTCTGTGGAGTTTTTTTGTAAACAAAAGTTACGTGTACATTCAATTCAGTGTTACTCATTAAAACGCATTTTGTGTGTCCTGGAGGTCTAACAAACGAGTGTATTTCCTTCCTCATAAAACGTCGGCAAAGCCTGACTTCCTATGAGCCAAAAGACTTTTCTTGGGAAAAACCCACAAGAACACCACACATTAAAGCTTTCAACAACTGAGGATGCATCAAATTACTATTGTTTGACATGAGCTGGCCATCATGTGAAAATAATGTGGGCTATTACTTTAATTTAACACACATCACACTGAGCGTTTGTAGGTCGTGTGAAGAGGCCGACGCCTCCTTGTCTGCCGTTGAATTTGAAGATGATTGTATTGTCCGCGCCCACCTCTCTGTCTTGCAGGCGGAGATCGTCAAACGGCTGAACGCAATCTGCGCCCAAGTCATCCCCTTCCTCTCTCAAGAGGTAAGACTCAAAAATGCCTGTCACTGTGAGTTAAGAATGAGGTGGGTGAGAGAGAGAGAGACGGAGGAAGGAAGACAGATAGGACCCATAGAAGGAAGAGAAGTGTGTGGTGGATTGTGAGGCAAAACAGACAGATATGAACACACACATGATTGCACACTGCTTTTCACACACACGCACACACACACACACACACACACACACACACAGATTATCCTGGGCTAATCCTTCCTGCTCGGGATAGACAGATATGCTCTGAATTTATTAAATGTCTCCCACTAACATATGCAGGAGTCAGCGCGGCTGTGTGTGTGTGTGTGTGTGTGTGTGTGTGTGTGTGTGTGTGTGTGTGACCTGCATGCACATAAAGAACACTGCGTGCACGTACAGTAGTGGGTGTGAGAGGTGTGTTTTCATACACTATGTTTATTATGGAATCTTTAGGTGAGTGCGTGTGTGTGTGTGTGTGTGTTGAGGGGTGGGAACAGCAGGAAGGAGTGAGTGTGGACTCCAAAGCTCTCCTCCAGATTAGCCATGGATTAGGAAGGTTTAGGGTGGATTAGGAATAATGGCATTAGACTGTGGTGCTGCTACACAGCCCTGAGGCCCGCGGGGGGGGAGGCAGGGAGAGGAAACAGCTTTTTTCTGCCTTTTTTTTTTTGATGCACAAGCCTCGTTTACTGGGTTTGCATCTGAAATGTAACACAATCATAGTATGATTGTGGAGCAAATCATAAATCGACTGTGTGTGTTTGTGATAGCTCTTTTGTTTTTATTTGTCTTTTTCTGATGTTATTTTCTTCTTGCAGTTTGTACATTTCTTTGACAGCAGCATAGTTGTCACTAATAGGTTGATGTGTCGGTCAACCTACTGTATTGAAAAGTAACTGCTCAGAAATATTTGACAATTATCAGAATTGTGCCTAATACATATAATTGTTAATGTTTCACACCTTAAATAAAGAAATGATGGCATCATCCTAGAGTATCAAAAACTGTAAAGCAACTAAAGTTAGCATTAAATCCAGGGTCATAGTCTTGTTATGCTCATTCTTTGATCAGATATTTCTTGATTTAAATCATAATTTTGCAAAAATGTATACTATATTTTCTTTCGGCAAAGTTATTATATGTTCATGTTTGTCCTTTTTTTTTTTTTAAAGAAAAGGGAAAAAGTGTTTTTGTAAAATAAAGTAATGTTTTGGTATATCAGTGCCAAAACTCAGTTACCGGTCGTGGCACCGGTATTTGAGGTCTTTAACAAACTAAGCCTTAAATCCAGCATAATTTAGCTAGACTGATATAATCATTTTGGTGACAATAACTAGCCAATTATTAAATTGATCAAACTAATATCTTATTTTATGTGAGTTTCTAAAAGTTTTATAATGATTGCAGGGAACGTTTGGTATTTATAGTCTTGTTTTCCCTTGTATGCAACAGTGTAAATATGTGACAATCACTACTTTACATGTACGCCTTCGGTGGTCCAACCACAGCAACAAAGATGTTTAACAATGTTGTGACAAAAGTAATCTTACCTCATTTTATATAATTGAAACTGTGTCTTGACAAAGCGACGTTCTAGATGTTTGTTGCATCAAGTATCATGTTACAGTGTAACAAATAAATTCTAATGTGAGTCAATGAAAATCGCCTGATTTGGCTGAAATGTCAAAGTAAATTGTGTCCATCTCAGGTCTATAGTTATTAGAAGTATTGATAATAATGGTTTTAGAAGCTAGTTGCCAGTATTGATCAGACTGATGGATCTTTTCATGCGTGTGAGTCACGTGCCGGCAGGTTAGACTCTGCAGAGGTGTACCTGAACTTGATGGTCGGGTTCATTTCCACACCGGATAGCTCTTTCTTCTCTGCCCTACTTTGATGTTTTGTGCTCCTGGATGAATCTCTGCTGCTCTCTCTCACCGTCTGGATCTCTCGTTCTCGCTCAATACCCTTTGGATGAGTTTGCCCTGTGAGCTGTCTGTCTCTCTGGGTGTCTGTCTCTTTCTCTCCCCAGATACGTATGTCTGTCACTCTATGTTGAAGTTATTGCAGCTACACCATTTTGAGATGTGTGGGCAGAAAACTGACACATTTATGGTTATCGCTGCTGTGCCTTTAACATGTTGATTGAAAAACTGATGGACGGATCTATTCTTATCACTTTCAGCACAGAGTACATAAGTATAAGCATACACAACGGGCCTCACTATAATGTATTGTAGGTGTTCATATCAGGATGTTTGGCCACTTGTCCTACAGTATATGTTGAACACATTTGCAAACATGGATCTTGAACCGTGCCAACATTTTAGCCAACATGATGCCAGAATAAACAGCAGGATTTTCCCTTCCATTATAAGACTTGGGTGCAGCGCAGACATTGGACATTTAGGGACTTTATTTAGGCAATTAAAAAAATGTTTTATTCAATTCCAATGTCCTAATATTCTTAAGAATTAAAAGTGAATTGCTCTTTGAAAGGTTGGTCTTGCATTTGTTTAGGGTATTATATTATCATTACGTCAGTGACATAAAATGTCTTAAAATGACATCTATTGCAATTATTTCTGGGACAATGTATCTCCCAACTAAAGTAGTTATCTTGACAGGCCTAATGGTGAGTCTCAAATTGTAAGAAGGAGCTTTTGTTTGCCAAATAAAGAGCAGCGATAACTCAGAGTTGTCTGATGGCATTTAATCTGTATCTGGTTCAAGGTACAGTAAGATGCTGTAGCTCACTCTGTTACTGCAGCCCTGGCGGAGATGTACAACAGTTTGTCAGGTTTTATGATCAGTGCACTGCCGTGTATTGATTGATAAGTGTATGTCAGGCTGTGTAATGTTACCATGTGAGACTAACAGCCGCCGTATAGCTGTGATTCAGGTTTTGATAGAGGAAGCAGACTAATGGCTCTGGATTGAAAAAAGCCTCTCTTTGATGTGAGGTGTGCAGAGAGTCTTATCTTCATTTATACCAGAGAATTGTGTAGGAGGAATAAATGTGTTGTTGTAGTTCCTTCTGTTTGTTCATAGAGATCATCATCTTTATAATCCCCTCTGTAAAAATCCAGATGTCTGAATTAAACAGACCTGCTTTCCCCGTCTCAGTCGCGGCTTCAATATCTCACGTTCCCTCATATGTCTGTCTGTCTCTCTCCCAGCATCAGCAGCAGGTGGTGCAGGCGGTGGAGCGGGCCAAGCAGGTCACCATGGCTGAACTCAACGCCATCATAGGAGTGGGTGTATTACACCACACACACGCACACACACGCACACACGCACACACGGTGGAGACACCGGGGAGCTTTTTTTGACAGCCTCCTGGATCCATCTTTTTCATATAGATCACATCATCATTTCTGTCACATGGATGTCTATGTTGTAGTTATACTATGTGGTTTATTCTGTACACACGTCATCTATTGCACGTCTGTCCGTCCTGGGAGAGGATCCTCCTCAGTCTCTCCCTGACGTTTCTTCCATTTCCCCACTTTAATTGTGGGGTTTCTTTTAGAGAGTTTTGGAGCGAGGGTCTAAGTACAGAGAGTGTCGTATCCTGTACAGTCTGTAAAGCCCACTGAGACACTGAGACTGAGAGTTTTAAAAATGTGTCTTTCAATATTTGTTCATCAAAGCAGAGTGTTAAGTGTTAAGTGTTTTTAGTATTTCCAAAAAGCAGCTGTTGATTGCTTTCTGCAATAGGTTCAGAGCTGTGGATTTACATCTGCATGCAGATATCATTGAACCAGTTTGATCTCAATACAGAATATAAGTATCGGCGTATAGGTCTAATGATAGTTAACCAGGAATTGCAGCACAGACATGACAAAGATAATATGTTTGAGGTAATTAAGACACAGTGTCACAAGTTCGTCTACCAGAGAGCACTGACAAGTTTATTTTTCAAACGCCTCCAACACATCTTGTTACATTTAAATAACTACATTTCAGGGATCCTCAGAAATGTTAATTTATTTTAAAATACTTTAATAAGAATAATAAAAATAAAAAAAACTCCTGCACACTGTTTTGCTTACTGATTTAGTCTGCTCCATCCTTCATCAGGACATTGAAACATTGTAAATAAAAAAACAACCTGCAGTAAGCGAGAGTTTTTTCATTTTTATTCACATTGTGCTTTCTAACACGACTGCTACATGTTCAGGTGCCCAGAGACCTTTAAACCTTTTGTGAGGATACATATTGGTATCACCTCTTAATATCCAGTCCTGCTTATGGCTCCACATGTTGTGCTCCAAATGGTCTCTTTTTTTGTCCCTCAGTTCTCCTTGCTGTCCGTCTCTCCGTTACAGCTTCTTTTTTGTCTCTGAACATGCAAAGTGCTTCAAGTCAAAATGCATCATCACACTAAACATGATTTCTGTGTGTGGTTCAGCAGCAGCAGCTCCAGGCTCAGCACCTCTCCCACGGCCACGCCATCCCCGTCCCACTCACACCCCACCCAGCGGGACTGCAGCCCCCCCTGCCCCCCGGGGCCAGTACTGCCAGCCTGCTGGCTCTGTCCTCCGCCCTGAGCCACCAGCTGCCGCTCAAAGACGAGAGGAAACACCACGACAACAACAACGAACATCCGAGAGGTAAGGCCTGCTCTGCAGGTGTTGATGTGTGTCAATATTCATTACAAATTGCACAAACTTGTGGTGTTTTATGTCATTCATAAGCAGATACTAAATGTGTTCAATAGACATACTGAAGCTTTTACCTTTTGTTCAGTTTATGACCCCAAACTAATTTTACATGTCTGGAATATTCAGTCAAAGTTATGAATAATACCACCACTTGTACTGGCTGATGGTTAATTGCTAGTACTCTGAATGAACAACAGTTAAAGTAATTAAAAACTGATTTGTCATTATGCTGTTTTAATTGGCCTAATAGGGAGTGATATACACAACCACCATGTTGCCTCTCTTCTTCTGCACACACAGAACGCCTCTGCTAATTCTTCTGCGAGCTGACTTAGAGCTCAAGCATTTAATTACAGTTAATAGAGACTGTGTGTGTGTGTGTGTCTGTGTGTGTGTGTGTATGATAGAAACAGTGTGTGCCAGCTCTTAATTACTCTGTTGCAGCATGACTGTGAGTGTTTTTACTGTGCAGTAGAGCAGTTAACCTTGCCCTGTAGCTGCAGTAAAGCTAACAGCTGCTAACTCAGGTAATACTCACCCCCATTAGGAGTACAATCAATAACAATCCAATTTCCTCTAGCTGAGTTCCTGTGAATGGGCGTGTATGTACAGTATATAAGAGGTTTCTTTATTTGTCTTTTTAAATGCATTTACTCTAATGAATGCTGTTGCCAGTAAGGTCACTTTGCTGCCAAACGTAGTGTCATTTTGACCCCCAGGGCTCCTTCATTTACAAATCCAGCAACTTTTCGGACAATATCACCATCGTCAGTGTTAATATGTTGACCTTCAAAGCATACAAAAAGCTGATCATGTGTACATATAATCAAGGGGCGTAGGTTTAATTTGGAAATTGGGCGGGACATACATTTGGCAGGGAGTCCTGAATTTTTCATCACATTTCCTGAAATTCTACACATTATACTCAGGGGTGCCTCTTGAAAACGTATTCCCTATGAAAGAATATAATATTGGGCTCCCCCAAAACATCTCTCACTAGATGTGAATTCAATGTGAAACTAACATTTTTAGGAATCCAATAAAATCTAACAGTATTTGAAATTTTGGTCAACTTTACTCCTGTAAATTTGTCAAAAGCTAGTAATATCCCGCTGAACACATTTGTAAAATGCGATCACAGAAGAAATAGATATATACCCGGCTATTACTTTTCACCACCGGGTTTCAGTATTTAGTTACCTACAGACCTCCCTTAACCGTAGGTAAGTATAAGAAAGGAAGCTTATGCCTTGCTGCTGCAAACTTCTTTATTATCTTTATTACTATAAGCAGTGGAATTTGATATTTGATGAAGAACTATTTAATTGTTATAAGATTAAATTACGCACTGTAAGAAATGCATTCAAGGCTTTCTTCTGCAGTGTAAGTGTACATTTAATAGAGAAATCCAGGTGTACAATCAAAGACTTTTAAGGTTTAAACACATGGAAAAGCAACAGCAAATTAAAAGGAGTTTTACTTTATACAGCATCTCAACATGGCCCCATGTCTGTCTTCTTTCCCCTCCCATATTTTACTCGCAAGTTTATGAGTATGACCTAAAAAACATGTCTTCTCCTCTCACTGATAGTAATAATAATTCATTGTAATGTTAACTAGAGGAACCCCAGGCTGTAGCCACACAGAGATATAGATAATAATAATATATATATATGATATATATATATATATAATGCCAACATTAGAAGAACAAGAACAGCTGTTACCCAAGTCATAAGTAACATTAATAGCACAAAACGCTGCATGTTAAGGACCAAAGCAAACAAGCACCAATAGAAACTTTATTTGTCATCCAGTTGGAACATGAGATTTAACCCTTTTGAAGAGCCGATGGAAGCCATGTTTTCTTTTAAAAACACATATGCAATTAATATCGACAAAAGTGACATGTCCCCACCGTCCCTACCAGAAATTACGCCCATGCATACAATGTACATTTAGGCTGCTCGCTTGTCTAAAGAGGCCTAATGATCACAGAACTCCCATTGGAAAAGTTTGCTAATGTGACCTGATGACATCCCGCGACCTCTTCAGAACAGAGTTGATTGACAGCTTTCTTTAAACTTTGAAAATGCTTTTTGTTGCACCAGCAGCCGCTACAGTTATTCATGATTTTCTTTATACAATCGCTGTATTCTGACCGAGTATAGACAGCCAGTATAATCGTGCATTTCTGCTTTGTTTCCTGTCATGACATTTTATGCTGCAGGCATAAATAGGAAAAAAAAAAAACGGGTTAATGTTTTAGTTTTAGATGGCATTAATGATACCTCAGGTAGTATCTTCATGAAGCAGGAGAATCACTAACAATGGCAATCCATCATTAGCCGTATTCCTCTCCCTCTCTCTTTCTCTCTTTCTCTCTGTATGTAATGTGTGCTTGTGTGTTCTCCACTATCTGTGTGCTTTGCACAGTGCATTATTGCACTTATTCCTCTGACATTAAATGCTTTAATAAGTCTTTCTTTTTCTGTCTCCTGCCCTCCGCCTCCTCAGATAGAGACTCGGTTAAGGTAAGTCTTTCCTTTCATTCTCTGTTACATACTGATGTGTTTGCTGTACATTTCTTCTCACTAAGCCTAGCTTGATAAAGTTTTTTTTAAATTAAATAATATCAACATTTCTTTATCAGGTGACACAACCTGCAATACAGCAATTTCTTCTCAAATCAGCATCACTCCCTACCACATTTCTTCATTCTTTTTCATTGTTAACATGCCTACTAGTCGCTGACGACTAATATTTGAAATCATGTGCAAAAAGCATGAAGTGAGACTCATATATGATACCTGCCTTCCTAGTTCAAAACGGTGTCAACTATGAAGGAAAAAATAACACAAAACCAGAGCCCAACATGAAATTTTTTTTTTGTTGACTTGATGTTTGTTATAAAGTCACTGTCTAAATGACTGTAATCAAAATCTGATGTTATTACCAACAATGTTTTTATGTAATTTCACAGCATGTTCAGGAAAAACATCCAATTAGATAGCGGCATTGTGAAAGCCGTTACTATATTAAATACTTGGATACAAACAAATAAATACTAATTGAAATGTGGCTTTCAAAATATAATTTTATAATGATCAGACTACTACTTTAATTTCTCTAGCAGAATATTGGTATCCTCTGATCAAGTAGTCGTTAATGTATTCTACATTTTAAATCATGTATTTAAAAACATTCTGATTCGGAAGAAAGAAGAAGGGGGTGAAAAAAAGAGCAAAAAAAGCACACGTCTGACTAGTGAAGGAAAGAGGGGGCAAAATGAGGCCGTTCAACCGAGAAACATTACATCCAGCACTTGTAGTAATTAGTCCCTTAAGCTGAGCTTTTTTTTCCCAAGGCAAACATTTGGTTTGTTGAATACTCAATGAGCAGATTAGCATTTCTTTATTCCAGCAGACTGAGCTCACACACACACTCACACACATGCAGGAGTTTAGCAGGTTATGGGTGTTCTCTGGTGTTTTTGGAGTAGGTGGAGACAGGAGGAATGTTTAATATGTTATCTCCTGCCCCCCATGTAGTGTATCCTCTTCCACACACACACACAGCTGTAGGCACCATGATGGGAGCGATTAGCTGTGTGTGTGTGTGTGTGTGTGTGTGTGTGTGTGTGTGTGTGTGTGTGTGTGTGTGTGGTTGTCAGAAATTGGGGGTAAAGATAGAGAGACCCGAATGATGAATGCCTTTCATTAGCGCCCTGTGAGAACACACACAGCCAACAGTCACTTCATAAAACCAATAAGCCCCTCGTCAGGGGTCCACAGTTGCCTTGGCAACAGTCCACAGGGTACAGTGTGTGTGAATTGCATGAACATCTGTGCCTTAATGTCCTCTGCATTAGCACCTCAGCCTGATAAAGGTACGTGGGTGCAGACGCGCATTTGTGTCTGCATACTTATTGTTGTACAATACAGACAATCTATAATGTAGTCGTGGTGCGTTCAAGGACTGCACCTCCATTGATTTGAGTTTTTTGTGTATTTGTAATGTTTTCTTTTCAGTCCACGAAGTGATGAAAGGAGGTTTTGAGTAGTTGCAATTAAAACCGCAATAACCTTAAAATATAATCGCTCAAGGTAAAGTCTTTAACAAAGTCGACATCCTTGATTATGTACTGTACGCGTAGAAAAAGAGCTGGAGGATGAATTCCTAATGAGGCCGCTTTCAGGGTTGTACTGACATTAAGAATGAATCATTTGTTGAAAGTAAACATTCAGCTGCTTGTTTTTAGTGTGACTCCTGCGGTGGCCATCACACCATTTTTTGTACATTTTCGTCTTGTTTTTTTTTTCACTGGTAAGCTGCAGTCAGCCTCTTTTGTTAATGTTGGAATGCTCTTTTTAAAAAGTCTGTTTACAGTGTACAATCTGGCCTTCCATGCTGTGTTGGCTGCAGAATAAGAAATAAATTGATTCGAACTGAAGGATCAGAGGTGATGCTGACTTGAAACCACAGTTGAAAAGGTTTTTTGGTGTGAGCACAGCCATCGTTTTTGTGGGATATTGAGCGAAACAAGCTGAAAGACAAAGGGAATAAAATACAAGATTTCCAAATAGCAGACACGTCTAATTCTCACTCACGGTAGCATAAGCAAACTTGTGATGAGGGAAGGAAAAATAAAACGGGGAAGGTGGAAGAAATGAAAAAAGTGAAATAAAGTAAAGATTTAAAATACAGTAATGGCGTTGTTAATACTGTTTAGCAATAACATATTGTAGAAAGGGCTGAATTTGCTGGGAATGCATACAAGTTATAGTTTTTAAGAAAACACAACACCACAAGCTCCATTCAGGAGCTGTTTTTAATATCTTTATCACATCTTTGTCTATCTTTAAAAATATCTCTATATCTCTCTCTCTCTCTCTCTCTATATATATATATATATATATATATATATATATATATATAATGTCGACGTGTGTGTGTGTATATGTATGTGTATATATATATATATATATATATACGTGAACATCATATTATATCATTACATATCGCAGCGTTCGTTTTTTTGAGAAATTTTGGGGGCAGTGTTATCTGAAAGAGTAGAAAAGCGAGCTTGTGGCCTGAGAGTTGGCAGTTCAATTCCTGGACTGCCAGGATAAATTTGGGAGAAGGTGAAAGAGCAACTCTCTCAGAACCACGACTGAGGTGCCCTTAAGCAAGGCCCTTAACTCCCAACTGCTCCGTCGGAGATGCTCTTAGCCAATCAGATCAGGCAGCTTCCAGTTGTGAACTGTGTGATTGTGAGCAGGAAGGCCCTGAAAAAGGAGAGCATTACAATCAGTGATACTTCCCTGGCTAGATAAAGCCTAAAAAACACAAAACTACACAGTCAAAGTACAGAATGTTGTCATGATGATGTTGAAAACATCTCTTAACAGCTACAGGTTTCACATTTTACTGAGTTTATTCCCCTCTAATTTGTGTTTAATATGTAATGCAGCCCAAACATCCACCTTGAGGATTGCTGGCCTTGACTTGACTTCACACTACTTAACAACATTAAGAGACACTCGGTTATTCTGGGCCTGTCATTACAAGAGAGACACCAAAGTTATTCCAAAACTGTAATTGAGCAAAACAGTGAAGGTTACAGGTATCGTTATCAGGACTTGCAGAATCAATTTGAAATGGGAGGCAAATATAATTATGATGTGCTGGTAAATTAATACTTTCACCCAGTCACACCGCACGGTTCTTCACACTCGCAGCGCTTGTACTGCCGGCGGAGCCTTCATTTGTCTCTGCAGCAAAATTAATATGCCTTGATGTTTTTCAAAGAGCTAATTTGCAGGCTAATTAATCTAATCAGTCTAGAAAATGAGTGAGAGAGAGGTGGGGGGAGGGGAGGAGAGGGGAGGGGGGCTCAACCTGCTCTGTCTCACTCAAGATGAGACACCTGTACACACACTGACATCTCAACATTGTTTGCACATACGGAGTACTAAAATGTAAACAGGTACAAGTGCTGCCCGACCGCGCGCACACACACACACACACACACACACACACACACACACACACACACAC
>CALSBV010002302.1:4788853-4855181 GCA_943590825.1 Bovichtus diacanthus
ATATATATATATATATATATATATATATATATATATATATACTGTCATTTTGTGTTTGCGCTGTTTGCATTGCTGTCTGGCTGCACGCTTAGGTCCGATTTGTCCTAATTTAACTCAAAGTAGAATCCCGTCCCGGGCATTAGATGTAAGTAATTTTGCTCCACCCATCACTTAAGGAGAGGAACGTCCCTGTTCTTTACTTGGTAGTCTCAGTCCAGCTTTTCTCAGACCTTTATGTTTAATTTTTTCAACTATGTCTTTCTGTAGAATTCCTCATTGGATATTTTTTAATATTTAGTAGAGCCAATGTACCAGTGTTAATTGAAATAAATCATGATTTTGCATAAGAGCCCCTGTGTCTAATTTACTTTGATTGACAGTACTGGATGCAATTCTATTTTTGGCATTAAAGGTTTTTTTCACCCAAATTACAAAAAAAATATTTTCTCTTCTGATATGAAGTCATGCAGATGGTTTTGGTTTTATTTGCTCAGGTTTTGGGAGATATCTGCTTTCACCCAATACAAAGGAGGTGAAAGGATTTTCGTCTGTGGATTTTGCTGCTTGCTTATATTCAAAAGGTTCAACAGCAAAATATCCATGTCCCTGTCACTCTGAATAACTCGCAGATCTCGCTGTCAACTGTTTTCAGCGGGAATGTTTCTATGGAAGATAGCGAACGGTTTCAATATATTTAAATGAACACACAGCAGGACTGAGACTCATGTCTTTTATAATGAAGAAGAATGTTTTTTCATCTCCTTAAGTATTTGGTTCCTGTTCCCTCCAGAGCTCATCTGTGTCGCCCTCGGCCAGTTTTCGGACCCGAGAGAAGCACAGGAGTTCAAGCGATTACTCCTCGGACAGCAAGAAACAGAAGACGGATGATAAGGAGCTCGCCTCTACACGCTATGTGAGTCCTCAACATTCATTTGACCTTTTCTGACTTGATAAGTATATTTTTTCATTTAAACATGTTGTTTCTGAGGGAAAGACGGGAGTTTGTTGTTTGATTGTTTTGTGATTGTAACTACATTTGCTACACTTTTGGCTAAAATTGAGTCTGGGCTCAAATATTCACCAATTTTGTTTATTTATTGCCAACTTTCTCATACAAAATCCACAACAAAACAAAGGCAGCCTGGGAAGTTATCCGCCATGAGTCACATTAAAACCCACACCTTTTTTATTTTTATTTTTTCTTTGACAACACTGAGAGAGACCTGGCATGTCAAAGGCTGTAGCTGGGATTTGACCTCAGTGTGTTGCAGTTTATGACTTGTTCTTCAGCCTGATAAGCCATCTGGATCATACACAGTGGAACCATTTTAACCACTTTATATGATAATTAAAACATGCAAAAACACAAAAGGAATAATGCCAGAGGAATGATTAAAAATAGTCTTCATAGTCTTCTTTTAGAGCATTAGTTAAATCCTTGACTTTACGATCACCCTTTTTATAAATGGATGTGTAATTTCTATTTCATGTACTTTCAAATACATGGGATATTGAATTTGATGAAAGCACTGCTTATCTGTGTTTATACTGGTGGAGAATTTAAGTTAATGTTTTTCTTACTATGACACCTTAGAAATAGGACCTAACAGAAATATTTAACCCCTGAAGATCCATTTTGTCCAATATAAAAGAAAATACTGAGCACATGAAATCCATATGCAAATGTTATATATATTACTTCATAATGTATTAGTTTGTGTAAATCTAGCACAAAGATTGTTCCAAAATGTCAAGTGTGTGTTTGTGTGTCTCTTCTATGCGTCCGTCACAGGAAAGTGATGGAGAGAAGAGCGACGACAACTTGGTAGTGGATGTCTCCAATGAGGTACGACGCAGTTTAGCAGCACGGCGTCTTTTGTGTTAAAAAATAAATCCATCTTAACATCTCGTCTTTGCCTGTGCTCACCCACCAAAGGATCCAGCGTCTCCTAGAGGAAGTCCTGCCCACTCGCCTCGGGAGAACGGATTGGACAAGAGCCGCCTGTTGAAGAAGGATGCTCCGCTGAGTCCGTCCTCCATCGCCTCCTCCAGCAGCACACCTTCATCCAAATCCAAAGAGATTAATTTGGTGAGTCGTTGGGGTAATTATAGCCCTCTGATCTTCTTCTTCATCATTTCTCAGGGTAGTATGCTATTTTTAGGCCTTCGGAAAAATGGAATCATTGCAAGTAAGGTATAGAACAGAATAAAGACTTGAGGTTAATGAAGGGATGTTGGTAAAAAGAAGATAAACCATATGCAAAGTGTAAATAAAGGGCAGAATGTAGGTGAAAAATCCTGGATTTTATCAGGTGCAGAGAGCGTTTAACACTTAATACCATTTTAAAGAATATCAATTTTATGAGTCATAAATTAAGTCACAGCATGAGTAGTTCCTGTATTATTTAAATGTTTCTGCTCTGCTATTAAATCTTGCTGCGTGTGTCTTTTAGCTCTAAAACCCTTCTGAAACAAGACATGTACTCCATCTGAAGTCAATGTTTGGATTAGTGTTTTAAACTTTTGTGATTTTAAGCTTCTTCTTTTTTTATGTTGTAGAATGAGAAGTCAACAACGCCTGTGTCTAAGTCCAGCACCCCCACATCCCGCTCTGACGCTCCGACACCCAGCAGCACCTCCACCCCAAGCCTGAGGTCAGCACCCGGTAAACCTCCAGGAGTCGAGGCGCTGGGTGAGTGTTGCAGCACAACATAAAGCCTCTCTGAAGGCCTCGTGAGATAGTGGATTTGTATCAAGTTTGACTAAAGTAGATTTTCTTTGGAAACCAAAAACTTAGCTTCTCAAAAACACCCCTTGTTACCTCAGATGCAAATGTCAAAACTTGTCTCAGACAGTGTTTTGTCTTGTAGCTCCTGGTCTCCGCACGCCGTTGGCAGTGCCCTGCACGTACCCGAGTCCGTTTGGAATGGTTCCCCACCCGGGTATGAACGGAGAGCTGAGTGGAGCCGCAGCAGCCTACACAGGCCTGCATAACATTTCTCCACAGATGAGCGCGGTGGCTGCTGCTGCAGTGGCAGCTTATGGACGCACACAAGTGGTACAAACACACATACACTTTGTATATGTGTGCACACGTACCAACATACTCAAAAGAAAAAAATAATTGTCATTACCAACTTAAACAGGGCAAAATAAAATGATATATTATGTATTTTAGTCACATGCCTGCTTCTGCTACTCATTCCAATTATAATTATTTTAAATGTGATTATTTTTGACTAGATTTACAACTGTTGACATCATATTTTTGATCAGAGGAAATCATAGTTTAAAAAACTAGCCTAAAATGGCAAATTTATGGAAAAATGTAATGTGAGTGAGAGAGTATTATTTTATTGGGTAGATGGCAGAAATGCTATATTATATTATATTGATTTGGTGATTTGCAGGTCAAAAACATCAAGATTAAAACCAGACTAAATTAAAAAAATATATCTGAAAGTACATTTTTTTTAAACGTCTAGGTAACATATAACCAACAGTATTTCCGTGACTACATTTTAGCTGACCATTCTTGTTGTTGTGTTACAATTTTTTATAACCTGCCTCACATTCAAATATTGTCATTTAAATGCTATTAAAAACACCATGTATGACTTGGTTGTCTTAAAATACCTTTTCACCTGCTTACAGCGCTGGTGCTTTGTAGTTTATGATGCGCTGAATACAGAAAACATTCAGGACATATACGTAGTATGCATGCTGCAAAAGCCATTTGATGTCTGCTTTTGAAAGATCAGTTCAAACATGCAGCATGCAAACAGATTAGCTTTTGGAAAACTTTTCTACTGAGTAACAGAGACATAGATACTCATCATGATACCAGCCACCAGCAGCTCTAGTTTTTGTGTCATTTGTTTATGGTTGAATTGTATTCTAAACTCTCTTCTCATGTTTTTTAGGTGGGATTTGATCCTCACCACCACATTCGTGTCCCTGGCCTTCCTCCCAACCTGTCAGGCATTCCTGGCGGAAAACCGTATGCTTCCAGATTGTTTAATAAATCCCCATGTATTTCCTCTTCTTTGTCACATTTGCATTTACCTTTACCCACACATGCACCTCTCTTCTCTCCCTTTCTTTCCTCTAGAGCCTACTCCTTTCATGTGAGTGCTGACGGACAAATGCAGCCTGTGCCTTTTCCCCCAGACGCGCTGATCGGCCCCGGCATCCCGCGCCACGCACGACAGATCAATACTCTCAGCCACGGGGAGGTGGTGTGTGCTGTCACCATCAGTAACCCGACACGTCATGTCTACACCGGCGGCAAGGGCTGCGTCAAGGTCTGGGACATCAGTCACCCTGGGAACAAGACCCCTGTGTCCCAGCTGGACTGCCTTGTGAGTGCAATGACCCCTACATACCTGAATGTAACTTTATATATGGTTAAAATGCAGAACATGTTTTCTATTGTTTTACCTGTTACTGCTAACAGTAACTAATTTATGCAGTGATACTTTTTTTTAATGAAAATTACAAAACTGCTTGTGTGCATCTGTCTCATCAGAACAGAGATAACTACATCCGTTCCTGTCGGCTACTTCCGGATGGGCGGACTCTCATCGTTGGGGGCGAGGCGAGTACTTTGTCAATCTGGGATTTGGCTACACCAACTCCACGAATCAAGGCTGAACTAACTTCGTCAGCACCTGCGTGCTATGCTCTGGCCATCAGCCCCGACTCCAAGGTGTGCTTTTCCTGCTGCTCCGACGGAAACATAGCCGTGTGGGATCTTCACAACCAGACTCTGGTTAGGTATGAAGCTGGGGTGGGTGATGTGGGAGGGTTTTTGATTAGTGCTGGACGATCAACTACATTTTGGTTGTGTTACCAACATGAAAGCAGTTGTTGGACCTGAAAATACCTACAACAACCGATGGCTTCTAACCAACTTTTGAGTCTACAGTCCAGTCCAGACTGATTGCTCTACCATACTTTGCAAGACAGTTATCTATAGGATATCCCACTAACTTTAAACATACCCCCAAATTATCAGATGATTTTAAAAAAAACAAACAAGAATTAGGGAACACAGCCTTAGTACATGGGGCACCCGCTGTACCAGGTGAGCTACCGGGGTGCCCCATCAAAAATGTCTGACATGTCTCCGACATGGTGCTCCGACATCTGACATGGTGCTGACTTGGCTGATGTCAAACAAACTTTATGCAACGCATCTTGCAACCTGAGGCCTGCATACTGAAACTGTAAAGATCTTTCCTTTTGCTGTCTTAAGAGTGTCTCTTCTTTCCAAGACGAGATACAAGTATTCATACGTGTCCTTTGATTTGATGCAGTCTCTGCTGTTTTTCCTGCAGGCAGTTTCAGGGCCACACTGACGGAGCCAGCTGTATAGACATCTCTAATGATGGGACGAAGCTGTGGACTGGAGGACTGGATAACACCGTGCGCTCCTGGGATCTGAGAGAGGGACGGCAGCTGCAGCAGCACGACTTTACCTCCCAGGTAAGACACTTTCTTTGCACACGAACACACCGTTTTTAACATTTCAACTAAGCTCCAACACGTAGACCAGCTGATGAACTGCTGATGTTACTGCATGCTAAATGTCTGCATGGGTGGAATTAGTTTGCCGGGTAATAGTTGCGTACAGGTTTGCTTTTGCACTATTTGGTGGTTAAAGTAAAATACACAGATTGTTAAAAATTGTGCATCTCAGGGCAAGTCACAGTCATTTGCAGTCTGTGTGGTGATTACACTCTCTGGCTTTGCTTTATTGCACTCATTTACAAGCTCAGTTCAGAATATTTAACCTGCCATAAAGGCCCGACTGAGCTCTGGTTTCCTGCCCTGTGCTCAATTACCTTTAACACTAATAACGCTGTTGGTTAGAATGTAGGGGTTTTTTTCAGGTGAGGAGAATTGCAGCAATAATAGACCATTGCTGCAATTCTCCTGAAAATACCCATTTCACAGTCTCAGAGTGCACAGGAGGAGGTGAGTGTGCATTTCAGAGAGGGCAGGCCAGACAGGGAGCGACATGGCCAATAGAGTGCTATTGCTATCCAATCATATCTGTTCTTTCCCCTTCACCCCTTTAGAAAACAGCTTTAGCAAGTTTAACACCAGTGTTTTGGCAAAGTAAAAAAATAAAATATACAATTGTTGTTTATCGAGCGATCAGGTGTCTTAATCATCTGGAAAAATATGGTTGTGATTTGTATCAAAACATGAGAATTGACTAAACCCTTCACCCACCTTCATGATGTGTAATTGCTGCTGGCGGGACTGTTGCATACTTAATATGATTTTAGAAGCTGAAACAGCCATCTGCTTTGACAGATTAGTATGAAATGCTTATGATGGTTTAGAAAAGCATACAGTGGATTTTTGCCAGCATCCATAGATATGTTAATATCAGTGGCCACCCCCGCAGACAAACACAATCTTGATGCAGTGAAACAAAATTAAACGGTAGACTAATATAAGAGATGATTATGTGTTATATAATATAAACTATAAGAGATATAACTACCATAACTGTTGGGTTTTGTTGCAGATCTTCTCACTGGGATACTGTCCAACGGGCGAGTGGCTGGCAGTGGGGATGGAGAACAATAATGTGGAGGTCCTACATGTCACCAAACCTGACAAGTACCAGCTCCACCTGCATGAAAGCTGTGTGCTCTCACTCAGATTTGCTCACTGTGGTGAGAATCAACAATTTTGTCTGCAAACATGTTGTGATCAGTGTTTTCGAAAAGGTCTTAAAGGAAGGACACTAATGTATGTGCCAAGTCTTGTGGAAGTTGGCTTGTCGATGAAATTCTGTGTGAATGATGAGAACTGTCGCTTTGGCATAAAGTGTTGAGTGATACGATGCATTAGAAGACATGACAATTTGTTGCAGGTTTATACTGCTGCATGGTGAGTCATGTTGGACCAAGATGTAAAAATCCAAACCAATAATGACTTTTTGCTAGTGAAGATTAAGACCTAATAATCGGCATCGGCCGGTGCCTGCCCTCACAAGGCTGAACATTTATTTATTATAGTATTTCCCTGAGCCAACACTAGAGAAGGCAGCTACACTAACATTGTTTATTTATTTATTATTTATGTAAGTTTGGAAATTTTCATTTTCCCTCAAAACTAAGGACATGCTGCTTACTGCTGATACATGCTGTTAAGTGCACTAAAACTCTATATATTATTTATCCATAACTTTTATTTTACTAGGTTTAGTTTTTTGATTTTTATTTAGTTGATAAATTTTTTTTCAAGTGCACTACCAACAGTGCAGATCTACTTAAGCAAACAGACAGAATGCAGACAATAACAGTGTTTAAATAAATGTTCATTTAAGTTTCTTACAACAATATATTGCCATTGGAAAAACTCATATCGGTCGACCGCTGTTACCTTGTCATCACTTAATGGTTAAATTGATTAATAAGATAAATCTCCCAACATTTTTATCATGACTAACTCGTTTCATTTTGAAGCCACCACTTTGTCTATCAGTACTGTATTGTACATATCTAATGTAGGATCATACTAATGTTTAAAAAATATCCTAAATGATTCGATTTTTTGAGTTTATTTAGTTTATAACAGACAGAAAAAAGTTATGGTGGTTATAAAACACAACAATGTTGCCCTTACTGTCAGTATTAGAGCATTATATTATGCTGGTATCGTACTTATCCCACTAAGTCTGGATCAATTCGCCTTCCTGTGGTTAAAATGAGACGCTGGTGCCCCCCCCTTCTCTCATTTTAACAAAGTCTTGTATTCTTGAAGACACCATGCAACATTTTTTCCTCAGGTACAACTTTCATCTGCACTTTATATTGCAATTTGTGACTGAGATTTACTTTACATACTTTTATCTTTTTTTTTTGACCTAAAGCAATTGATGTAACCTAGCTAGGAGCGTTTTTAATGAGTTCAGTGAGTCAACAGTATCACTCACTATGGTCTGGCTTATCAAATAAATAGAGTTACCTCTGCAATAGATATCATTTATAAGCTTGCCATAATTACAGACAACAAGATATTGTTGTTTAATGTCCAAATTTAAGAGGTTAATACAGAGTCAAGCGACAAATTAAGACACGGTTTGAGCCGGTTTGTGTGTCGATTAATTAACTGTCATTTGAATTAGCAGCTGAAGCTTCAGACCAGAAAATCATATACATGCTGCTTTAATGTCAATGGCCACTAGCGTTGCTAATCTTTTATTACAGATAAATACATTTGAAAGTATTTTTTAAATCTGATACAAGAACCCTGCATGGCTCAGCTAAGTTAAAGTCATTTACAGTAAGTCTCAGCTCCCTTAATCACCACGAATCTGAATCGCTCAGGTAATTGAGACATGTTTCAAACTTGTGGCAAAATTGTTTTCATTGACGTGGCCTAATGCAGTTTGTCTTCCTCTGCAGGGAAGTGGTTTGTGAGCACAGGAAAAGACAATCTGCTTAACGCATGGAGGACCCCGTATGGAGCCAGCATATTCCAGGTAATGTGTAAGAACGTACCACAGGAACATAAACACGCAGGCAGCTTAGAGGCCAAATACAACATTTGTCTACAGAATTATCTTTGAGCAATTCTCAGTCAGCTGCTCTTAGAAGAAATTCTATCAGACCTGACATACTTTCATGACAGCCAAACGACACAGCATGACATGCGTTCTAACTCGACCCATGACATGAAACATATCTCCTGACTTGTACATAGATTCATTTTATTACCTATTCTTGATAATCAAGGGAGCGGGGGGTGAGGCTGCCTTAATTCATTACTGTTATTATTGTCGTTGCTGTTATTTTTTAAATGATACTGCATTGGTGCATTATATAACAAATTCAGAATACATTTGCCCAATCCTGGGTATTTTTGCTGAAAACTTCAATAAAAAAGATTTTGAAAGTAAAGAAATAAATATCTTTGAGCACGACCGTCGATGTTCCTTCAGCTTTAACTCACAAGAGGAGATGCTGAATGCAGCAAAATCAGGAATCTTAAAAAGTAAAAGTCAAGTGTTTATTAAGGACACGAACATTTGAAAAAGAAAGCTTCATCGTGGGTCTCAAAAAGACAAGACGTTGCAGTGGGAGCTGCCGCTGCACTGTACTCTTTACATATATTGTGGACTGGACTGAGAAATAAATGCTTCTGCTTAACATATATCTGTCACACATTTGTTTTTCATCCCCTTCTTCAGTCTCGAGCGCACGTTTCACTCATCTTTTGTTCCCTTTACAGTCAAAGGAGTCGTCCTCAGTGCTGAGCTGCGACATCTCCATAGATGATAAGTACATTGTGACGGGCTCAGGAGATAAGAAAGCGACTGTCTACGAGGTCAACTACTAGGAGGGCCAGGCACTCTGCCGTTTCTCCACCACCCATGTACAATGTGTATAAAATGGATTTGAATGGAACTAACCAAACAGACTGAGTGTTTCTTGGACAGTGACCTCTTTGACCTTTTAGCTGGCCGTGGATCAAAGCGAACAAGCAGCACCAAGCACAGAGATCTTCTTTTTTTGTTTAACTGAGTGGCTTGTTGTTGTTGTGAGGATGAGTGAATGTCCATGTGCACTGAATCTGGAGAGGATGCTGTGGTTACACCGTCGGCCAGATTACATTCCTTTTACACTTTTAGGCCTCTTTTTTTACCAACACATTTGCACGGACAAGCAGCTACAACTCAAGCGTTGTCGTTCACATGCTTGCCTTCGTACTTTGTGTACCTTAAGGCTTAAAAAGAATTGGGGCAACACTCGAGGGGACTTCTATTGGGTTAATGTAAATATCACGGGAGAAGTTTCTCTTCAAAACTTCATGCCATTATCGCTGTAATCTGTTCAGAGTCTGCTGCCAATCTTATTCCACATCAGGATATACTGCCCGCACCACTTAATTGCATCTTTCAGGCGTGTAGTGTTCATTTCTCTAGATGCAGACAACAAACACTCAATAAGTATCCAAGGCTTTATTCAGTGATAACTTCCTGTGAACATTTGCATAAAATGTAATTGTTTTGTGTTTTGATTGAGCTGCACATCTTTTATTAATGTCAGCTCTAAATGCAGTATTGCCATTTTTTATATTTAGGTTATATCCCATGTTTTATTGCCTTCAGTCACTGCATGTTAATACCTCATACCAAATTTACCTTTTTTTTTTTTTTTTTTTTTTTATTTTACGTCAGGCTGATTTTTTTTAAATTATTATTTTTTTTTTTTGTATTACTTTGGACAAGCCAAGCTAGCTGTTTTCCCTTGTATCCGGATTTTATGCTAATCCAAACCGGGCTGCTGGCTGTAGCTTCATATTTACCGTTTACACACGACAGTTGTGTCGATCTTCTCATTTAACTCTCTGCAAATAAGCACATTTTCCAAAATGTCTCAAACTATTCCTTCAAATGCAGCTTGAGTCTATTGTCTTTGATATTTATTTTCTACCTGCTGTGTTCATTCCATTTTTTTATTTATTTTGTCTCAGAATTTCAAATGAGGTGGAAGCTAAGTGTGTGTGTGTGTGTGTGTGTGTTGAGCCTGTGGGCGTTGAACAAACTAACAAGATTGCCCTCAGTGCCCTCACTACTGTGTGACCTTTGCACTTGGTTCTGCTCCCTCAGTTCAGCCTCCTCTGGATTCTCGCTGGCGTCTGCTTGACAGATTTCAGTCAAACTGTTTGATTGGTGATTGGAGGTCAACCTGCTTTTCCCGCCTGGATTCCTTTTTGTTTGGACCGTTGGGCACTTGTGGTCAGCGATACGCTCGTGATTTCTCTTGGATTCACTTCTATTGGCTTGTAGAAATAACACAGTGCCTTTATGCTGCTGCGCTTCTGACTCCATTTTGTCCCGTTGAGTGTTCGACTACACAGAGAAGAAACGTGATGGACTCTGCTGTTGGTTTTTAGAAGTTACAGGTTGTAAGTGCAACATGTAAGGATGGATTTTATTAAATAAGATCAGTCATGAGTAAATTAAGCCAAACGGTAACCCAGACTATCCAGTACGCTTTGTATTATTGTCTGTTGTCCACTTTGAAGTAATCAGGACCAAACTCCTCTTTGTGTCGCATGCTTTGCCATGCACGTGAAATACATTTTTCATGTTTCAGTCTGATTGTTTTAAGCACGATGCCACTAACCAGAAGTTTTTTGAGCTACTAAATTGTTCACTGTATTTTTTCATATCACTTTCAAGCTTTGTTCTTGTTGCTATTGCGTTTCTGCTGCATAGCTACAAACCCCATGTTCATACGACCCTCACCTTCAGGAAGACAGATGCATCAAAACACAGCACATCAGTAGTTATTGGCAGAGATGTACGTGCCTGCTAGACTCTGTGACCAAATATCCTCCAATGATCTACAACAAACGTTATAGCTAAATACAACTATCACTTTTAAACGTAGTCATTTTACATACTGGTTTAGCTGCTGCCCATAACCCTTGTGGGATCCATCATTGTGCATTATTTTGAGATTGATTTATGTAAAAACAAATATCATTTGCATTGTTATTTTAATCCCAGGAGTTGCTTTATCGTCCAGTTCTTGACCAGAGCAGAAATAGTCGACCTGTAAATCAAGAAGGAAAAGAAGGCAGCCATGAACAGAGATAGCTTTCTATGTTTTACTGTTTATGGGGTTAAAGTAATATACGGATCAAAGTAATAAGAAGGCTATTGGTTATTGTCACGTTATTATCATTGATGTGATATAGCCTTAAAACTATTTCTCTGGCTCCATATGTTTCTTCCTTTCACTTATCTTTCACAAGCGCACCCTCTGTCTGTGCTGACTGCCTCTTAAACTATCAAATGGACAAACATGGACCCATTCAAATGTGTTTAATGGTTTATCTCTGGTTTACTTTTCAAACTGATAAAGAGTGCAGTGCTCATACACTAATCTTCCTGACACCTGACTACCTGTCTGAGTATTTTACTGTAAGGTTTTAATAGTTAGATATAGATATTAAAATGGGAAAAAGTTTCTAATGCAAGTATTTACTCGCCCTTCTTCTGTTCAAATATAAGCCTATTTAAAGATTGCCATTTCTTTTTAAAATGTCTTTACAATATTTTCTTTTTTTTTGTGTGGCTGATCTCTATTTGAGTCAAATACACTACTGATTAAACTGCACTGGTGTGAATGCAAAGGGACATTTTGCAGCAAAGCCACAGAAAAAGTCCATTGTGTTTGATACAGGAGTGACCCTATGTAAGATAATACACTGTTATGACTGATATTTTTGTAATTTCTTTGACAGACTCACACAGTGACACAGTACATTCTGAAGGACCGGTCATAATATTGGTTTGTTTGTCACAGTGTTTGCCTTATTCTGTGCTTTCTTTTTTAAAATCTGAAACATTTCTGTGTTTTCTGCGGTCCGCTACACTTTCAAATTAAAAAGAGAATTTATTCACCTTGCTGTCAATGACTGCTCAGCTTAAACAAGTCATTACATCAGTACCTTAAACAGTTACTGTGCAACCTATGGCCTCATTAATTATGGACACATATAAAATACACTTTGGTTATACTTACATTAATGTCAAGAGTCAAACCTGAATGTTAGTCATCTCATCTGATTGCTACAAGTTAGCTGGCTAACATGACCTGATACAGAAATGATGTTACGTACAGTAATGATGTGTCGAGCATTTAGCTGGACTGAACTCATGAAGGTGTTATAGACTTACTGTAAACATGTAACAATTCAAGCTTACGGTGGAAAGAAACTTCCTGTTGCTAGTTGAGTTTTTTTTTTCTTTCCTCTTCAATACAAAATGCCTTTGCTCTCTTTTTTCTAGTCTGTGGTTGATTTTATTAAATTACTGTGTGGAGTATTTTGTCTGAGACTTTCTGAGAATTCATTGTCCAGATGTTGAAGGAACGTATGTCCAGTGGTGGCAGAAGTACTCAGATATTTTACTTAAGTAAGAGTAGGAATACAGGCTATAAATACTCACAAGTCATTCGAAATTCAAAACTTTTGTAGAAGTACATTTTGGCATCAAAAGTAAAAGTACTCATTATGCAGAATGGTCAATTTTATCATCATATATAATATGATATGTAAAGAAAATGTACAGCAAGCGGGTCTGCGATCAAAAAATGACAGACCGTAGAATGCCGTAATTGACCAATCAGAATCGAGTATTCAACAAAAACATGTAATAATGGATAATAATTACTGTATTGATGCATTAATGTATAAACATCACTTTAATATTGCAGGTAGTAAAGCTGGGGCTCATTTTCAAAGTATTTTACCTTATGCAGGGTAGCTTAACTCCCACCAGTATAGTATATCTGCATTTCTGTGGGACAGGCAGCTTGTGCCCCATGATCAACTGAAAAACATTCAGTTCATTTGAAAGTAAATTTAAACTCCTCTTTTCTCAGCTCAAGAGAATGACCTTGTTTTTCCCTCTGTGGTGTTACAGTGTGTATCAAAGAAGGATCTTCTGTTTCTTTAAAGACTATCCATGGTATTTGATAATGGGCTATAAAGCAGAAATGAAAAATGGATTGCCGGTGTGATGGACTTATGACACAGGTTAACGTAGAGTCACTGACAGCAGATTCCTTCCCTCCTGCAAAAAGGTATTAAATGTTCATGACACAACACTTGACTTGTCCACGGGTCGCCACATCTCATTCCTCAATTCACACATTTGTGTATGGCAACCTGTTAATGGACTCATTAACAACCTGCCTCTTTTCTGTGCATGCCCAGGGCATTAATATTCTAACGGTTTCCTTGACAATCTAATATAACTACCACACAATTACACCGGCTGCAGCCCGCTGTCAGCCGCAGAAGACATTTCATTTTGCATTAAAGGTTATAGCTCTCTGCCCTTGAAAGAAACTTACCGCACTGTCTTGTGGCAAAACAACCAGAACAACAGCTTTTAGTTTGTCCTTTGATTTGTTTGATTTTTTTAGCTGTGGACTTACCTCTAAATCTACTAACACCCTCCTCTATAGCTGCCTAACCTCCTTTTGAACTTCTAAACCTGCCTCTGAATCCTTTTCATGCTTGAGCAGAAAGCAGATGCTTCAATATAGTATATCCACATTGTATCTGTAAATGCCTTTGAGTTCATTCCAATGACGTTACAGTTTTAAAGATTGTTTCGGTCTTTTATCCCTTTTGTCTACATTCACTACAAACTCACGAACCTGTATTAAAAAAGCGATCGAACACAGACACCAGTAGTGGATGAAATGAATGATACTAATTATCGCAATTAATCGTCTTTGTCCTCTTTAGAGTATCGTGTGATAAACTTTTTTGCCAATAAAAACTCTAGATTTTGACTCTGAGCCGTGTGGCAGCCATCCACATCCATATTAAGTGAGCTGGGAAACAACGGTTTCAAGTGTTTTAGTGTGGCATTTTAGTGCAAGCTGACAGGTCATCGCAAGTCTCTGTCTAACCTCCTATTGTGAACGTGCTGTGTTCACGCATAGCACAGCGCTGGACTGTTAAAGTGGATTAAGTGATCTAAGTGGGGGCTGTGGAGGAGGACGCTCCACCATTACAGTGAATGATACTCCTGTTACAGCTCTCCAACCGCCACTTCAAACAGCCAAAAGTGGGAAGGAAGGAGGAAAGGTGGGAATGCAATGTGGGAATGAGCCAACCCTACTTCAACATTTCACATCAAGAGCACTTGCGGCTTGGAAATTGCCCACTTTCCTGACAGACAGAGAAGTTGGATTAAACAAACAGGCCACACAATAGCAACATGGCTTCAGCATGTGTTGCATCACATTTCTGGTAGGTTTTGGCTCAGAAAGCTGCAAAGATAACAATGTACTTCTCACCGGGATGTTAAAAGGATGCATGTTTGTGACCACCACTGTCTCATTTGTTGTTCCTCCAAAAACCTTCATGACCATGTTAGTGACCTCAGTCTGCTGGTACAATGTTTGCAAAGTGCCACTTTACAGAACCATTAGCTACAATACTCTTCTAACTTCAGAGCACTGTGAGAATCACTCTTAATGAATGATGACTCACTTTAGAGTACTGACGGCACACTTCAGTCTTCTGAAGAGGATCAGAGATGCAACAGAGGGAATATTTACTGCAGTTCAGAACAAAGTATGTGAAGCTCTCCTTTAGAACGCAGCTCGGTAGACTACAAAAGCATTGAACAAAACAGCCATGTAGCGGCTCTGTGAGACTCTGCTTTGAGCTAATTGCTAATGTCATGACAATGCTACCAGGCCGTTGTTTAGCTACCATTTGAGAATTAGCACTTAACTTGGATAGAAAGTGAAGCGAACGCAGAAGTGCAAAACACTGCAGTTCCTCGAATGGCCACTTGAGGCCGGCTCCAAAAGCGAGCCGATCCCCCGAGGGCTATACCCCTATTTTAAAATGCCTAACTTTACAGCAGAAACAAACATGTTTACAGCCTGGTGCAAGAAACGTCAACGAGGCCCGCCTCAACTCCAGCGGCGCTTCATCTTTTTGCCCGTTTTTATATTGGCCCAGAGTTCGGGGGAGGAGTCGGCACTAGGGCTTTGAAGACAAGTTTCATAGCAGCCAAACCGTGGGGTCCATCATGTGTTGCCATGGGGCCCAAAAAGATTTTTCCCTAGAGACTTACTTTAAGAAAGAGACGTCTGTAAATCAGCGGATGATTCTTTTTAGGTAAATCAACTTCCCAGTACAAAAATACATTCATCGGAGCCACCCACATTGAGCCATCACCATTGAAGGTCGTTCAAAAGAAATCCTGGTCCAATCACTACACCAGCAGAGATTTCTTGCCCTCTATAAGGACAGATTAAACCGCTTTATAAAAGTGCTCTTTCTTCTGGCACAGCACTAGTCGTGGTTGCTAGGAATATACAGTATATATATATATATATATATATATATTTTTAAGAAAACCTCAACCTCAACTTATATCAGCAATGGGGAGGTTAGTAAACAACGCCCTTCTTTTCCTGCAGCTACTGTGCTTTGATCATAAAACCTCCTCTGAACTTATAATCATTGGTCATTCTTTTGATGGAAAACACAAAATCCAAGGAGACAGCGGTGGATATGCTGCTGTGTGTATTTACTCTTTTATTCTCTCAGAACAGGGGTTCTGAGACTGAGACTGTGGGCCTCCCCTCAGACAAAACCTATGTTTACTTTCTTAGTTTTTCTCAATTCCTGGATGCCTATGGAATCATTATTATATTATTTGATCCCATAGACACTCAATAATTGAACCACGATAACCTAATATTGCTGTTTGAAATAACTTCAGACAACACCAAATACATGAAAAAAGTCTGTCCTAAGGTATTTATTAGTTTCTGTCTCTGGGAGAGTGAAAAAACAGTACATTTCCCCAAAACTGCTTTATCTCTGAACTTCCTCTTAAACCAAATCATACACATTCAGGCTATTCTATGTGATCTTCACTTGATAACTAATGTAAAAAATGTTCACTTCCATTCACTGAGCCTCCCTTGAAACTTAAATGATAAACGCTGATGAATTTCTATTAAGCCTACATCTGACCACCAATAATGGGTGTTTTTTATTCTCCTGTAGTACACTGCAGGCAATTTAATAACTTCAGTCAAGAACAAGACAAAACCTTATAACTCAGGATCAGAGTAACTCTGCTATCAGACAGTAATAAGGTAATAGAAACCTAAGGTTAATATGCACCAACAGGATTTTATTTCACATAACAATACAGCAAATACTCTAACAGCTGATGTGCAAGACAATAACTCAACGTGGCATTTTAAAGCATGGCATTAGAATTGAGAGTTTTATCACGTTTAGTGGGACATGAGGATGAAAGTTCATTTCTGTCAGTCCACGCCACAACCAGAAATGTGTCTTCCTACACTGGGAGGATGATACCTATGAAAGGAAATTCATGTGAATAGAGATTTGTTCCCTTGGTGCAGGGATATGTTATGCTTTTATGTGTTCAGGATGTACTTCTGTAGTGCATTTTAATGGGATTATATCACATATATATGCTTTTTTTACAGCCTTGTATTACATTTGAACTTATACAAATATGTCCTTGTTGTGTCTGACTTACTCCCACTTATCACCTTTCATATCTGTGAAAGAGATCGGATGACGGTACATAGGATGAAGCACATACATCACTTTATCTGGTGGAGTAAATTCCATGGTGATCCTGTGATGAGATGAAAGATTTGTAAGGAGCTTTATACTTTTAAGTGATTCAAAGGGACATTTCTCACAACAACAGATGCTGCTAACAATGGACTAATGATTAATTAATGTCCCCGCCGTCTTAACGAGGTTATGCCCGTTAGTGGGCGCGAGGGGGGCGCACTCTGCGGTGCTTTGATATCCTACATTCAAGGCTGTGCCACACATTAATGACTTCTTTGAGCTGTGAAACGAGCATCATTATCTCTTTTCAGCTCAGCTTGTATAAAGACAGGGGCGGAATCGGTCACTCTGTGTGTGTGCGTGTGTGTGAGAGAGAGTGAGTGTGTGTGTTGTTTCTGAGGGAAAGGGTGGAAGAAGCATATTTTCTGTGTCTCAATCCATACAGGAATTATTGCTGTTGAAATAGGTTTTATTAAATATAGGTACCTGCAGTAAAACTTGTGCAGGCTCTTGATTTGTTTTAAATTGGGTTAAAGGGGTAGCCTACTCCTTTGGTTTTATATTGCACATATAGGTGGGGACTTGCGAGAGGCTAAGATTTCCTGACTTTCAGTCCGTAGTTTGGATCAAACTGCAGGAAAAACGTAATCCTACACTTCCCATAATGCAATTGGGTAGCATCCTTCATTAAACCTAGAAAGGAGACGCGCACTGAGAGTCTATTTCATAGTCCATTTCTAATTTTCATAATGCTAAATTATGTTTGTTAGCTCTATAAATTGACCAGACCTGGGCGGCAAAGGCTGGCTCTGGGGACGTGGAACGTCACCTCTCTGTGGGGGAAAGAGCCGGAGCTTGTGCGGGAGGCGGAGCGCTACCAGTTAGATCTGGTTGGGCTCTCCTCTACGCACAGTCTCGGTTCTGGAACCGTACTCCTGGATAGGGGTTGGACCTTATTCTTTTCTGGAGTTGCTCAGGGTGTGAGGCGCCGGGCGGGTGTGGGGATACTCACAAATCCCCGGCTGAGTGCCGTTACGTTGGAGTTCACCCCGGTAGACGAGAGGGTCGCCTCCCTACGCCTACGGGTTATGGGGGGGAAAACTCTGACTGTTGTCTGTGCATATGCACCGAACAGCAGTTCAGAGTATTCGGCCTTCTTGGAGACCCTGAATGGAGTCCTGTTGGGGGCTCCAGTAGGGGACTCCATAGTTCTACTGGGAGACTTCAACGCGCACGTGGGCAACGATGGAGACACCTGGAGAGGCGTGATTGGGAGGAACGGCCTCCCTGATCTCAACCCGAGTGGTTGTTTGTTATTGGACTTCTGTGCTAGACATGGGCTGTCCATAACAAACACCATGTTCGAACATAAGGATGCTCATAAGTGTACATGGTACCAGAGCACCTTAGGCCGAAGATCGATGATCGATTTTGTAATCGTATCATCTGATCTGAGGCCGCATGTTTTGGACACTCGGGTAAAGAGAGGGGCGGAGCTGTCAACTGATCACCATCTGGTGGTGAGTTGGGTCAGGGGGGTGGGGGAAGAGTCTGGACAGACCTGGTAAGCCCAAACGGGTAGTGCGGGTGAACTGGGAACGTCTGGAGGAGGCCCATACCCAAGAGACCTTTAACTCACACCTCCGGCGGAGTTTCTCTGGCATCCCTGTGGAGGTTGGGGGCATTGAGCCTGAGTGGTCAATGTTCAAAGCTTCCATTGCTGAAGCTGCGGCGGGAGCCTGCGGCCTCAAGGTCTTAGGTGCCTCAAGGGGCGGTAACCCTCGAACACCGTGGTGGACCGCGGTGGTCAGGGAAGCCGTCCGACTGAAGAAGGAGTCCTTCCGAGATATGTTATCACGGGGGACTCCAGAGGCGGTTGCAAGGTACCGACAGGCCCGAAGGGCAGCGGCCTCGGCCGTGACAGAGGCAAAGCAGCGGGTGTGGGAGGAGTTCGGAGAAGCCATGGAGAAGGACTTTCGGTCGGCACCAAAGTGCTTCTGGCGTACTGTCCGGCACCTCAGGAGGGGGAAGCGGGGAACCATCCAAGCTGTTTACAGCAGGGATGGAACACTGTTGACCTCAACTGAGGAGGTACTCGGGCGGTGGAAGGAGCATTTTGAGGAACTCCTCAATCCGACTAATACGCCCTCTTTGATAGAGGCAGGGCTGGAAGATTATGGGGGATCATCAGCAATTTCCCTGGTGGAAGTCACTGAGGTAGTCAAACAACTCCACAGTGGCAAGGCCCCGGGGATTGATGAGATCCGTCCAGAAATGTTGAAGGCTTTGGGTGTGGAGGAGCTGTCGTGGCTGACACGTCTCTTCAACATTGCGTGGAAGTCGGGAACAGTGCCTAAGGAGTGGCAGACCGGGGTGGTGGTTCCCCTGTATAAAAAGGGGAACCAGAGAGTGTGTGCCAATTACAGGGGTATCACACTGCTCAGCCTCCCGGGTAAAGTCTACTCCAAGGTGCTGGAAAGGAGGGTTCGGCCGATAGTCGAACCTCAGATTGAAGAGGAACAATGCGGATTCCGTTCTGGCCGTGGAACAACGGACCAGCTCTTCACTCTCACAAGGATCCTGGAGGGGGCCTGGGAGTATGCCCATCCGGTGTACATGTGTTTTGTGGACCTGGAGAAAGCGTATGACCGGGTCCCCCAGGAGATACTGTGGGAGGTGCTGCGGGAGTATGGGGTGAGGGGGGCGCTTTTGAGGGCCATCCAATCCCTGTACGCCCAAAGCAAGAGTTGTGTCCGGGTTCTCGGCAGTAAGTCGGACTCGTTCCCGGTGGGTGTTGGCCTCCGCCAGGGCTGCGCTTTGTCACCAATCCTGTTTGTGGTATTCATGGACAGGATATCGAGGCGTAGTCGGGGGGAGGAGGCGTTGCAGTTTGGTGGGCTTGGGATCTCATCGCTGCTCTTTGCAGACGATGTGGTCCTGATGGCATCATCAGCCTGTGACCTTCAGCACTCACTGGATCGGTTCGCAGCCGAGTGTGAAGCGGTCGGAATGAGGATCAGCACCTCAAAATCTGAGGCCATGGTTCTCAGCAGGAAACCGGTGGATTGTCTACTCCGGGTAGGGAATGAGTCCTTACCCCAAGTGAAGGAGTTCAAGTACCTAGGGGTCTTGTTCACGAGTGAGGGGAAAATGGAGCGGGAGATGGGCCGGAGAATCGGAGCAGCGGGCACGGTATTGCACTCGCTTTACCGCACCGTTGTGACGAAAAGAGAGCTGAGCCAGAAGGCAAAGCTCTCGATCTACCGGTCTATCTTCGTTCCTACTCTCACCTATGGTCATGAAGGTTGGGTCATGACCGAAAGGACGAGATCGCGGGTACAAGCGGCCGAAATGGGTTTTCTCAGAAGGGTGGCTGGCTTCTCCCTTAGAGATAGGGTGAGGAGTTCAGTCATCCGAGAGAAGCTCGGAGTAGAACCGCTGCTCCTTTGCGTAGAAAGGAGCCAGTTGAGGTGGTTCGGGCATCTGGTAAGGATGCACCCTGGGCGCCTCTCTAGGGAGGTGTTCCAGGCACAGCCAGCTGGGAGGAGACCACGGGGAAGACCCAGGACGAGGTGGAGAGATTATATCTCCACACTGGCCTGGGAACGCCTCGGGGTCCCCCAGTCAGAGTTGGTCAACGTGGCCCGGGAAAAGGAAGTTTGGGGCCCCCTGCTGGAGCTGTTGCCCCCGCGACCCGACCCCGGATAAGCGGTTGAAGATGGATGGATGGATAGCTCTATAAATTCTAATGTTGGACTCCACTGAGGAGACAGCACGTGTATACCATTTCATACCATTGCTGCTGCTTTTAATGCATCATCTTTTGTTATAGAGCATCTTCTTAGAACCCTTGCAGCCTGGTAAATGCACATAACTTTCAGACTCAACACCCCTAGTTTGTAAAAAATGCTTGAGCTGTTAAAACTTTGAAGTTTGTGACTTGACTTTCATTTTGATATATAGTTTCGTCACTGCATCTTGCACAATTACAATGTTATCGACAGACAGACAGACAGACAGACAGACAGACAGACAGACAGAACGGCCTCTGTGGTGGTTCCCGCTACAGTAGGTGTCTCCAGGAGCACATTTTGTTATGATGACACACACACACCGACTCACAAGGTGAAATAACAAAGCCAACGTCGTTGTCGCGGCTGCCAATGATACCCTGTTCTTTCTTTCCTTCTCATCCACTGTGTGCTTTTCAGCCATTTTCCTGCACTCAACTCTCTATCATCAAAATATGTTATTTATTAATATGTATATTTTTTTACTTTTAAGAGGCTTTTCATGCCTCTACATCTATTCTGTCACTTCACAACTGTGGCAGTGAGAAGGGTTCAAGGGTCAAGGCAAAGTAGAGAGAGCTGGATGAGTGAGAGGGTTTAAGTTCGCACAGAGAGTGGAGGATTGTATATTTCCTAAGAAAACAGGAGCAGCCATTTGAGTGGAGGTCATGGACATTTCTATGCATGCCGACAGAATAGGTAGAAGCGTTGGAGGAGAAAGGCCTCTTAAAACTAAATGACCTAAAAGCTCTTGGTTTGAATACTCTTCAGCCTATACTCTGCCAAATGTACTCTAGCTCGAATAAAGCACTTGGGTCAGAAAGGATGTTTTTTGAAGCTTTTAGGCTTTTAACTCTGATTCCCACTTAAAACCAACTTTAGTTCCCATTTCTAAGCGAAACAAGGCCTTCTGCATCTAATTACTGCTGCATGTTACAGTCAAAATACATTTTCTTCTACACTTTTTGAGACACTTGTGATTAAAAATGAATGGCTTTTTTCCTGAGATAAATACTGATTCACAACCATGATGGGTCAAAAAGAATCTCTCTGCTTTCAAATAAAGGTCATTTTTGAAAAATTCTTTAATAATTATCTAGATTTTTTTTGTGAAGTTCAACGCACACGCACACACACACAACTTATTCACTGATTTTTGGGGTGTAATGCTTGTAAAATCCACATGATGGCAGTATGGATGTAAATATTAATCCCTCTTCTCTTGCTTGGCATTTTGGTTTGTAGCTTAATAAGAATTATATACACATTGCAATTACAAATGCAAATGCTATAAAACATCAGGTTTAAATTGACCAATAAGGTTATATGTATATTTTTTATATAGGTGAGAAACCATATTTTGCATATGGATACTAATTATTTTATATGCACACCAATTATCTTTCTTTTTTTTTACTTTCAACCGAACATTACGCCATGGGAGGCAGTTGAAATATATTATATTATTACAACATTTGTACAACTGATAAGAGTGTATTATTTATAGAAACAGCAGGTGGCGATATGGAGCTTTACTCCTACTAACAACCACAGAAGAAGATCCCTGCTAGGTTTGCTAGCAAGCTAGCAGCTACAAATTGCACGTTTAGATAGACGTGAGCACCAAGATGCTGTTGCAGACAGCCAAGCCGTGGTTGCTTCGTTGCAGGAGTCTACCTTTGGCTTGCACAAGGTCTTACTACGCTGATAAAGTAGCTCGACTCGGGTCTCAGCCGGATAAGCAGTCTTCTGAATATCAGGTAGGTTAGCCTGCTGCTAACGTCCGCTAGCCGAATGTTGCAACTCTACTGGCCGCTGCTAATGTCAACGTTTACTGTTTAAATACACAACTGACAGCACGTGTACAATCACGCTAAGGTCAGCTAAAGTTAACAAGCATTAGGACTATAGTTTATTTAGTTCCTTAACTACGCAGAGACCAAATGTACCCTGTTTACTGGTGACAAGAGGTCAAAACCTTGAGCTTTCATAGTACTAGCTAAGGTCTTAGCACAATAAGTTAGCCAGGCAGGTGCATTTCTACTATTCACAGTTGTTTTGCCTTTGAGCAGCTGGACACAGCCTTTGCTCCACATGTCATGACATGTCTGTGTGTGATTTTCAGTCCTGGTCGAGTAAAATAGTCCTTTAGGTTATTCTTTCAACCAAGTCGGTTTACTGGAGGGCAATTGCCATGTAATGTTATGCATCCTAGCCCCATGTTGTGCCTGCAGAAATCATCATCTTTACATCTGAGACTTTTGGGTCATATATACTAACCCACCAAGACCTTTTTTTTCATTTTACAATATAACTTTTTACTTTTTTATTTACTTCTACTTCTTTTTTATATATCTGCAATGCATATTACCAATTTCCCTTGAATTTGTATGCAGGACCAAATGACTAGATGTTATTATAATATATTAATACTAGACAGAATCAAAATTGGTTGCAAGAAAGTGAAAACTATTGAAGATTTGTTTTAGGGGTTTTATGAATTTGATCATTGTAAAACATTTGGCAATAACTACTTGCATGAATACATGTTGCACATTATACTCAGGATTTTCAGCACACATTTCAACCAGGCCAGTGAAAAATAAGCAATTGGTGACGCTTAGAATACACAAACTTCCAAAATTTCCAAAACCCTCAGTAATTAAAGTGTTTGGAATAGAACTATAGGATTTTGCAAGGTCCCGTGGATTTAATAGAAGTTTTCACTTCATTTTTTTCAAGAAAATCTATGACATGAACTGGGAGGTCTTGGTGAGTTGATATGGAATGACCCTTTTCATAACTGGGACGATGTATATTAAATCCAAAGTGGAGGTATATATCATTTATAATAATTATATCAGCATCAGCATTACTGATTTTATTCACAAGAAGCATCAGTGTAATTATTGGTACATAGTGTCCACATTTAGTAACCAACAACCAATTCATGCTCACTAATGCAACACCAAAAAAGGTCACTGGATGGCACCACAGACACACATTTATGTTTCCTATTTGGAAAAAGAAAATATATCAATGTATACCTGTCAAGTAAGTGTTTGCATACCACATTAAATCAGTGTCATTGCAGCTATGTTTTTGACCTTTTTCATTTCGTCTTGATAAATGCAGTTTGATGTGTTGAGCGGGTAGGAAAACCTTTGCAAATCGTCTGAGAGTTGACTTAAACAACTTTAATTAGTTCCATAATCATAACTTGTCTTCTTTTGTAATGGGGAACATTTTTTTCTGTCATGATGTCTGCCCACTCAGACCTGGAAATGGTGTTATTACATTGTTTTCAGTTAAGGCACTTAAAAGGTTGTATACTGCACATCATTTTCTTTATCTGTTGAAAATGTGGTTGCATTATTGGAGGAACTGATTATGTGGCAGGTTTCTGTTAGTGCGGAGTGGTGTTTGGATTAAAATGTGTTTTTGTCATTAACATTTAATGATTTATACATAACCTTGTTTGGGAAGTCTCTACTAGACTGTACATGATACTTACCTCGCTGTTTTCTTGCCCAAAGGCTTCTTTGTTATATGTTTTTAGCACTTTCCTACGAGCTTGTTTGGATTAAGCCAACCGTAAATCTATTATCAGCTTTTTAATGTGGTGCTGTCTGCCAGAAATTGTCATCAGTAGAACTCGTACAACATGCCAAACAAAACAAATGTCTATATACTCTTCTTGTTTTTCAGGAGAATTATGACCGAATGCAAGTTATTGTTGATGAACTGAAAAGCCGGACGGAGAAGGTTAAATTGGGTAGGTGTGAACACCTGACTGATTACACACTACACTAAATTTAACTTCTTCACTTTGTGTTTTCATCAGTGCAAATTAGTTTATGCCATCTGGTTGATGAAAGTGTTGACAAAACACAATTAATTACCCTTATCTGTTCTAATAAAACTTCACCCGTAGATATTAAGGCTTTAAGGGCCTGCTGTCACGTGTGGATGAGCAAACTGAAAGTAATAACTGGTTCTTAATTAACTTGCTTCAATAAATAAAGGGTAAAAACTCTAAGCTCTTACACTGTGTGAAAACATTGGCACTCACACTTTACAGAGGATATTTCAGTGCTGGTAACATTGAGTAGATTACACTGTAACTACAGTGAGTTTCATGACAGATGATACACTTGAGTTTAAAGTAGGGCAAACACACTAAATGTTTATCTTAGTTTTGATGTGTAGGGTATAGGCTTGTGGTTTGGGTTACGATTTACATTTTCACACATGCTAAAAATCAACACTGGACTATCCAAAGTGTTGCCAAATCTTTTCACATTCTGTTTATTTTTTATCAATCCAGGTGGGGGAGAAAAAGCCAGAAGACTTCATACTTCTCGTGGGAAACTTCTGCCTAGAGAGCGTATAGACAGACTGCTGGATCCAGGGTACAGTATCATCTCCTTTCATCTCTGACTCAAAATTCATGGCTGACTCATACCCAGCAGACCAGATTTAAAAGATGTGCTCTGGTTTGACGTCATTACACAAACCATGGCGCAGGTGGTTCTAATGTGTGAAGCTCTTCACACTTTCCTGTTCGAAGAGAACAGGGCTAGAAGGATAGCATTTCGGTTATCTTGACTGTAGAGCCCTAAAATAATCCACCATCACTACAGACATCACAATTCCATGCTCAGAACTTCATTTCAAGTTTAAAAAGGTAATTTTAATTAAAGCCCTGTATTCCATGATTTTGTTTTTTGTTTTTTATACAGGACCCCTTTCTTGGAGTTCTCTCAGTTTGCTGCATATGAACTGTATGGAAAAGAGGAAGTCCCAGCAGGCGGTATACTTACTGGGATTGGGCGGGTTTCAGGGTAAGCACCATGAATGAGCAGATAATCCTACTGAAACAGACCACACAATAAAAATGGATTTTAAACCACTGTCTATGCCTCTTTAAATGCAGATTAGACCTCCTTAACTAGATGCAAAATATTCAAATTCTAAAGTCTATGATAATTACATGGGGTGTTAATTTAATCTTTGCGAGTTGTAATTAGCTTTTTGGATACTTTCCAATAAGATTTTCCTGGAGTACTCCAGGTGCACCACAAATTTCAATATTTATTTTTTTTATTATTTCTCATAGGGTGGAATGTGTTATTGTTGCAAATGATGCTACTGTCAAAGGAGGAACATACTTCCCAGTGACAGTGAAGAAACACCTTCGTGCACAAGAGATCGCCCAGCAGAACCACTTGCCATGCATTTACTTAGGTACGTTTCTTTCTCTATTTGAAAGGGTTTGGTAAAACAAGAAACCTTTACTTACAAAAGGGAGGAAAAAATATGTTCACATCCAGAATCAAACGTATAAATATGAAAGTCATGAGGAAAAAGAGAAATGTTGTTTATCAGTCATTTTATAAAATGAGAATTCTAGAAGTTGTATTTTCACTGTGTTTCATTAAGTTCAATAACTTGATCAGCCAGATCTCCTCTGCAGTTGTTCCAAATTCAAAGGGGAAAAGTGGGAAAAATCCTAATGTTTTTTTGTTTGTCAGTGTAGACTTGGCACATCCCAGAACACCCTGGTTGAGGCTTTAGGCTCCAGTTTATCGTATAAGGAAGACTGGGCGTCTGTAATAAAGCCAGAGGCCAGATGTTAATACTAATCACTGAGTTCTCTAAGTATTCTGATATTCTTGACTCCTTTAGTGGATTCAGGAGGGGCCAATCTTCCCAGACAGGCCGAAGTCTTCCCAGACAGAGATCACTTTGGACGTATTTTCTACAACCAGGCCAGGCTGTCTTCAGAGGGAATAGCGCAGGTAATGCTTATGTTTGATGGATATTGTATTTCTCACTTTTATCATATAACACACTTAGAGCAGCTGAAACTTTACCATGCTGTCATGATTTGCTTGTCTACCTTTGGTCACTGTCTGTTACTGTAGCCTATTGTTTTTATCTTTCATAGTACTTGAAAACTAGCTGATAGATGTGATGGGTGACTTGGAGAAGTCTTGCCCTCACACCTCACCGGTAGACCCAGGGCTTATAAACACACCTGAATATCTTAATACCACTAGAAGAATTAGCAACAAGCGCTAATATTGCCCCTCCTTATGATTTTAAAATGATGATTTATTCAAGAATTTCCCTTCTGTAACATCTGTTTTTACGCCCTAGTCCTGTTTAGAAATCCCTCCACATTTACCACAAGCTTGCTGTGTTACAAATGTAGAAGTTCAGTTTCCAGTACCCACCACATTGTTGTTAATCGCATTGACAATTCAATTCTTCATTGCAATAAGGGCCTTCAAAGACGGATCCCAGATAGAGCGTAAAATCAATACTGAATCTGAATTCCTACTGGTACAATCAAGTGTGAAGGTCCAATGAAGTGTGAAGCTACAAACGTGCTTGGGGCTAAGTTGTATTCTAGCTGGTATTACACTGTCATATAAATCAGACATTCATTTGATAGCAGAGCTTTCATGTCTGTCCAATCCAGGATGTCCATTGTTAACATTAGACGTTTTCTTGACTCTTGTAGATTGCTGTTGTGATGGGCTCCTGCACTGCTGGAGGGGCGTATGTGCCTGCCATGGCAGATGAGAGCATTATTGTGCGGAAGCAAGGAACCATTTTCCTCGGAGGACCACCACTGGTAGGACACGTTTTTGTTGTTATCTAAGACTAGGATGAAAGTTGGAGCAGCAAGTTATTTTGTAATGCTGTTAGTGGATTGGGGATTCATATACAGTATTTAGGTTTTTACAAACGTCATACATTAAGAATTATTAATTAATTATACACTTTTTGTTGTAGTTATTTAATTTAAACTGTACAGTAAATGGTGATCAGGTAGCAGACTTAATACTTCACGGATATTGTGTGTGTTTTTGTTTGTTTGTTTGAGAGTCTCTGTGCTTTTGTATTTATAGGTCAAAGCTGCCACTGGGGAAGAAGTTTCTGCAGAGGACCTTGGTGGTGCTGATCTTCACTGCAAGTAAGAAATACCTGTTTTTTTTTCCCATTACGTTGTATGTGTGTTTCTGCTTTTAGAAAAGTGTTTGTTGTTCATAAGCTAAAATGTAATTAAGCTGTTGTCCAGAGGAATACTCAACTTGACAAAAAATGACAAAAATAATTTGTTAGAAATATATATTTCAATGGTGCCATTTACAAGCTGGGTTTACACACAGAGTAAGGTATTCTCCTCACTGAATTGTGTAATGTAATGGACAATACTGCTATTGGAAAACAGCACTGATGACACAACCTGTCCTCCTAAAAATGACATTCCCAAACCACAAATCTGCATTGGGCAATACGTTTTGAGGGGGAAAGTATTTTCTCCTGGATTACGTTTGCTTTTGACGTACAAAGTAAGAAGACTTTCACAGAGGAGATTCGTGTCCCGTGTGAAACGAAAACTCAACGTTGACTTATTTTAATATACTGTAAGTCCATAACGTAAATAATGTAACAAACGTACTTATTTTAAGCCAAATCATGATCTTTTACTTAACCTCACCAAGTAGTTTTGTTGAGTTTTTGTTTTAATTTACAACGTTAACCACAAGTTTGAAATGGCAACCATAATCCGGGAATTTTTTTTTTACTATCGAAACGTTATTGAGAATGCAGTTTAGTTGTGTGGGAATGTAATTTTAATAGGAGACGGGGTTAATAATTCAAACTCGGATTTTCGTCCGGTCAAAATGTTTTTGACATGATGTTATTCATTTAAATACATTTAGGGTTTTCCTGTCCTTGTGCCAATTTCTCTTTGTATCATTTGTTGTTCAATTTACATTAAACTCAGTATTCTATAACACAACAAAACAGGCATAAAAGGTCAGTGGCCCACATTTACAGATTGAAATACTGTTGGCGTTTTGGAAAAAAATTGTTAAAACATTATTTTATTTTTATTTACACTGATGAAACGCATGCATGTATCAGTATTATTATGTTAAGTAATGATGTATGTGCTGTAATAATGTCACAGTGATTGATTTGCTGCCTATTTTACAGAAAATCTGGTGTGACGGACCACTATGCTTTAGACGATAACCACGCGCTCCATTTAGCAAGAAAGGCAGTGAGAAACCTCAACTACAGGAAAAATATTGAGGTCAGTCCAATGACAGTCATTAACAATCACCTTTTTATACAGTCTTCTACCAATTTAAGCTGTCTGTGCTTGGAGCTTGACGTGGAGTCTGTTATATATTTCAGGTCACCACAGAACCTACTGAAGCCCCCCTCTACCCTGCAGATGAACTCTATGGCATAGTTGGCGATAACTTGAAACGCAACTTTGATGTCAGAGAGGTATTTATCCGGCTTCCTCGACATTGTCTCAAAGGGGCAAGAAAAAAAAAGTTATAGGCTGTACGTGAAGAAAAGAATGATGGTTATATTGCCTCAAACTTTGGGTTTAATGTCCTGGTGGGTTGAGTCGCTTTTGAAGTCGTAAAACACTTAATTAGCTACTACATAATCATCAATTTAAGATAATTTCTTAGCTCAAATTACTCGGCTTTAGGTATAATTTTGCCATGATGCGCATTTTTAGTGATTACTTTGATTTATTATAGTATTACCACCAGAAAACAAAATTTATAGAACATATGCAACTCTGTTTTATACTTAAGACTTATGGAAAAATACAAGCAAACCTGGTGTCTTCAGGTTCAGAATGCACTGTAAAAAATATTTAGCTGTCAGGAGTCGATAATGGACAGCGGGCATCAATCACTCTATTTTTGCTCTCTCTGGCAGGCCTTGCCAGATGTTCTCATTTGGTTTAAAGACTTTGCCTTTGATTCTTGATGTAGACCCTCGAGCATGAATTACTGCTAACTGTAGGGATGGAAAACTGTTTGTTGTGTAGAACAGTATTGGCAGCCCATTTAGGATGCAAGATCAAGTGGCTGCTCCCTCTGAACAGGAGGTTTTCTTTTGAACTGTAATAGGCTTTTCAACACAGGGCACCCTGAAATCGCTTAAGCGAGATCCCTCAAATAAAAATTCTATCGGTCTGGTGACTTTGATATATTTTTCAGTAGTTTTGAGAAGATTAATTCATTGTTGGTTTTGTAGCCTGATATTCCTATTCCTCTGTGCCATAGAGCTCCATTGTTTTTTTAAATTGTTTGAACAAATACTGTCTTGCTGCTATAAATACTCACGGACATCATATCCTTGGCTGAAAATAATCCCTGACAAATACTCTATTAACTCCTGTTTCAGTAACTTTTGCTAAAAGAAATTACAGAGCCAAGCTGTTTATTCTTTTCAAAGAAACAATATACACACACACATCTATCTCGTGCGCACGAAATAACCAAACTGCGGGAATGATAACATTTATTTGAGGCCACGAATTGCATCTCATGTGCACAAATAAATGAATAAATCGTGGGCCTCTGATTTATTTATTCTCTCTATGGCATATCCCCGGCTCTGTATTAAACAAACGAACACAAATGTCTCTTGGTCTGTGTTTGACTTTGCATTTTTGGCTTTTACAACTTTCCTCTATTCATTGGATTGCAGGTCATTGCCAGAATTGTGGATGGCAGTAAATTTGATGAGTTCAAGGCTTTCTATGGAGACACACTTGTTACAGGTATGGGAAGTAAAAAAAAAAAAAATTAAAAAAAAAAAGTAAATTTCTACAACCCAGATAATTATGTTTACCATTATGTTTTTTCATCAATCTACCAACCTCCACATTGGACCCTCAATATGTACCTGTTCAGGTTTTTCAAGAATATTTGGTTACCCTGTCGGAATCATTGGCAACAATGGAGTCTTGTTCTCAGAGTCTGCGAAAAAGGTAAATATCGTTTGTACCCTAAGATGACTGAAACGGTTAAATTCAGTGTTCTCTAAAGGATAAATATGGATTTCTAAAGTCTGTTAAAGTATCTCCACAGAGTTTATTAGAAAAGCTCAAATGTGCCTCTGGCTTCACAAAACATTCAGACTCCTGGTACAGCTTTGATCCTGTGATATTATAAACAGACTGATGACACTTGTGTAAAAGCTAAGCCTCATGATCAAGGTGAATTTTCAAAGAATTGTACTGGCAATATGTTTCTCCTAATGTCAAGGACTTTAACCTAATACTGAACCACTTCAGATAGTATTCTCCACAGAGATTTGCTGCTTAAAGCACCAACTACCGATATTTCTCTCTTGAGGGAGCTTTAGTCTTCGTAGATAGTTCACACTGACCTTTCACAGTAGAGTTTCTCTCATACAATAAGCTCTGAAATTACACTTGTCTGGGCCATCTCAGGAGTACTCTGGTGAATGGCATAGTAATAACATAGCATTTAGAAACCATGAACAAGGGACAATCATGATTTTTATTCAATATAATTCACTTAATTTGCAAGCCAGTCTTCCGTGAACAGCTGAACTTTACACAGGCTTACGAAAGACGAGGAGCTGAATTTGTGATTACAGACTAATGCGTTTTTCAAACACATTTTGAATTAGATTACAAGCTTGACCTGGGAAAAAAAATGTTTCTTTGATTCCTTTTTTTTCTGTGAGGTCTCAATATGACGGTAAGAGCATTGGTTCTCTCATCAGTATAATTGCTGATGAAAGGGACTGACACAGTGCTTCAGACAGACACCGATGTGGAACAGACATGCTCACAGAGCATATACAAGAAAAATCAATACAGCACCTGCATCTTGAGATGCATTTTTGAGACACGCTGTCATCACTTAAGACATGGCCTGGCTTCTATTATGCTAACTGTTAAATTGTAAAAAGCTTTTCCCCAGGTGTTTGTGAAAGGGAGAGGTAACAGAGAAAAGATTAGATTTCTGTTGTTGTGTGCACATTTGGGAGCAGACTGATGGATCATTTTTCACCAAGTGACAGTTTCTAATAAGCAGCCGTCTTTCACGCTGTCTCCAACTTCTGTTTACACTTTGCAATGCAAGGCAGGATGCTTCGCTGAGAGAAAGCCAGCAAAGTTAACTGCCAAAATAAAGAAAAACACCTGAGCAATTCAGCAATACAAAATATATGGAAATGAGGTGTCTCCGCTCAGTGCACAGTCTATTGTGCTTGTTTTCCTGTGCAATAGCTCCTGGCAGCTCTGTGTTGTTCACTGTATCTTTCTGGCAAGGCTGAAGGCCATTCAGTTTTTCCCATTCAAAGTAAAAATATAGCGAGAACAAAGGCAGTGTGAAGCCAGATGACCTCCCGCCCAGGGTTGATACATTTCTGTCTCGAGTCAGATGATGAAGGTGAGGCCAACTGCTCACAGGACACGCACTTAATGAATGATTCGATGAACATGAAGCAGTTGTTTCATTTTTAGATTGAGTTTGATTTGGACTTTCCAATCTGCTCCCAGATTCTCCAGGAGTTTCTATCTTCTTGTGAAAGCGCAAGTGCCAGATGTGATCCAGACAGTATGTGTATAGCAACAGCCCAGGCACTAGTCTCGTACCTCAGTCAGGTCACATGTACACTTGTGTGCTTTGCATTATATTCTCTGTTACATTAGGAACTGCTGTTTTTCCTGCTGGTGCAGGCACATTTCTTGTTAATCTGAGGTGCCAAGAAAAATAAGTCTTTACCACCCTGTCATTTTATTTAAAGGTCGTGATGGTTCAAGTCTGTGTTTTGTCCTCCGGGCAGTTACTTTTGTTTCAGTGGAAGTATATTAGATTTACTGAATATTTTGATTCCTTTTCAGGCAACACATTTCATCGAATTATGCTGCCAACGAAACATTCCACTTATTTTTCTCCAAAACATAACAGGTCAGTGGGAATTCTTAATATCTGAGGTTTGGGAATTATTGCCATCTCAGATTGTGTTTTGTTGGACTGTTTATTATTTTATATATTTTTGTCTATTATATTGCTCCATCACCTCAGTTCAGAATGAAAACGTTAACGTAATTCATTATTATTTAAGTAGTTAAATAGCTAAAAAATGTCATGGAAACGTTGCGGCTTTTAATGGGATCTTAGGCACCTAATGAAACCCTGTATTTAATACAAGCTTATAATTGCACACTGAAAAGTGATATGTGATTAAAGACTTTCACAAGTGATGATATTACGGTTTACATACAAACTTTTTTTTCCTCAACATGCTTTCAGTTTTCACCTGTTTTTATCATTTCCTTTTAACACACCTAGACGCTGTCCCTTGAAAGGACAAAACACAAAGTCAATCCAGTTTTTATTTGCAATCTCGCCTCTGCATCTTTATCTTAGGCTTCATGGTAGGTAGAGAGTATGAAGCAGGAGGAATTGCCAAGGATGGAGCTAAGATGGTAACTGCAGTTGCCTGTGCCAATGTACCCAAGATTACTGTTATCATCGGTGGCTCCTATGGTGCAGGAAACTATGGAATGTGCGGCAGAGCCTACAGGTAGGAATAAGTTGATGGAAAATTAGACTGCACCGGTTGCATCACAATTAAACAAAATAGAAGCCTGGCCAAGACTTACAGTAATAAGCAGACCATGCTGTTAGTGCATAATTTAGATGTATAAAATGCACTCTGCATGCTGTTCAGTATGTGGAATAATATGCATCAGAAGCCCTTGGACTTTTACATTTAGATGGAAGTGACCTTTTGTAAAGGCATGAACGGAGGCTTTCATATTCAAACCTTTTCAATGCTAAAAGAACATTTTATAATAAAAACATCCATTTGAATTTGACTTTTCTGACACTGACTGCCATTCCTCGCCTCTTCATTGTTCCTGTTATTTTTGTTTGGATTAGGTCCCCTGACAGCTTTGCTTCTGTAACGATAAGATGCAGATAATTATAGGATGGTTTCTGCAGTCAACAAAGTGCTTCATACAGCCTTTCTCACATATGCAGTTGTACCCGCAGTAATTCTTGTCTCCCCCCCCATCAATTTAGATACATTTTAAATAACTGCTGGTATTCACCTTTTGGTTGGATTTTTCAAATTATTTAGCATTTCCTAAGTGGTGCTTTCGCTGGCCCAAGTGCTGTTTTCTGGTTGTTTTCTTTGTTCTAATTAGTTGTTTGTCTATGATTTAGCGGACTATTCTAACTCAGCAAAAAACAAGCAAATTGACAAATTCGTTCTTTTCTTCTCATAGCCCACAATTCCTGTACATGTGGCCAAATTCCCGAATCTCTGTAATGGGCGGTGAGCAGGCCGCCACTGTCCTGGCCACCATCACCAAGGATCAGAGGGCACGTGAAGGAAAGGAGGTAACATTAATCATCCCGTCTGTGCTTCACTGGAAAGGCTTAAATGAGCGTTTGTGGATTTGCTGCCAAAAGCATAAACATTATGAAGACACTTTTCTTTCAGTAATGGTTTGACATGGCACTTAAACAAGGATAAAAATATATCAATGTTAAGTGTTAGAGTGATGACTTATCCAGAATATTGCTGTCATCAAATGGCTGTAATTAAATTGTGTCGGGGATGCTGTTATGGGTGTATTAAGAGTGCATTAATAGCTTCAGAATATTACCTCTCATCAATGCCCTGGATGGCAGGCATTTCAATCCGTTATGTTTAAGATTGTTCCACAGTGTATGGCATTAAATAGACTAGAAAAGGAAACTAATAATCAAATGTATTCATAGATTTGAATGTAGTCTTTTTTTTACAATCTTTATTCTACTTGTTAAAGTGGCACCTTGCTTAACAAGTGATTCAAGTGAAGTTTTTGTAGATATAACCAGCATGAATATGCAAACAAACGTAGACATATCTTGGCTCGGTGAATACAGCAGCAAGATACTGTTGGCCTTCACCCACACCACCCTCACCATGTTATTAGGAGGTGGGTGAATGAGGGAGAAATTAATAAATTAGACCTCTCGCTCAATGTTTTGGCCAACTGACATCCAAACACGCACCTCTGACCCACGATCTCACTCTTCTTACTACCACGACCCACAAGCTATGCATACTGTAAGTGTGGCTCTATATCATGGATAGACTTAGCTCGTAGCCACAAATCCCCGTTGATTGGACACATTTATGTATACAACCCAGAGTTCCAGATGAGCCGAGGGATTCTGATTATACAAGTACTCAAAAATGAAATGTTGTCACCTATACTTTCCTTTTAACAATAGATAGCTGAATGATTTGATACGGGATTTGAACTTGGAAAATATATATATATATATTTTTAATACTCTCAAAGCACCCACGAGAGTGAAATGCACCCCTAACTGCGCTAAGCTAATAGTATTTTGCTGCTCCTGTGCTATTTGCACATACAGTATATTAATGAGGTAATATGCAAATTGTTCATGCAAAATTGTCCCCTTTCTATGCAAATGAGCCTCACTGCAAAAACAGTCCAATTCACAAAGTTCAGCGCTATTAGCTACACGCCATTACAGTGAAATGATTAGATTCTTCAAAGAGTTGGTGGTAACTGAAGCCCAGATATAAGGGGTGTTTGCTCAAACTCATTTATTTTGGGATGCAGTGATGGGATGCAATGACAGTTGTGACGTGAAAAATAAATGAATAAAGCTCCCCTACCTCGCATTTTTGAAAATGCATGAGAAAAAAATAAAAAAGATAGTGTTTTTAATGAAAAATAAGGTTATTATATAAACGGATAAACACATTTCTTCCCTCTCCCACCTTTCCCAAATCCTAGGGGGTTTCATTGTTTCCCTTTCCTCTCCCCTCATTGCCTTCGTGAGGTTTGACACAACGTCTGGCTCAGGCTGACTCTCAAATTGCACTCGGCTGCAAAACTTTATGTGCGTGTTTGCTCTGTAATATCATTAGTGCAATATCTTTTGTCAATCCGACCTGGAGACGGGGCAGATGGCAGGTGTAAATGATATGCAATTCATGGAGCTATCAGTGGCCTCAGTTGCCAGTTTTTTCAGTCCTCCTAACTAAAAATGAATGCAGTCTAATACAACAGCCCTGCAATGAATCAAAACGTAAGGATGGATTATATGTGACATTTTTCTGTCTGTTATCTTTGGCAGACCTACAGCACTAATTCCATTTTTGTGTTTTAACAATGAATTCACAGTTCACAGCAGAGCAAGAGGCTGCCATGAAGAAACCAATAGTGCAGCGGTTTGAAGAGGAAGGCAGTCCATACTTCTCTAGTGCGAGGTGAGCTTTGGCCATGACACATCGTTCTGTGTGTGACGGAATTATTCACCGAAAGGCTGCACAGCATTTACTAAATGTTCAAATGGTCTTTGTGGAATCACAATATTGTACAGATGTGGAATACCAACAGGCCATCAGCATTTGTTTGAAATGTAGTATTTTTGAATCATTTCCATATCAAATCATGTTATCCTGTTTTTCCAAGTCTTAAGAAACACATGCATGTGTTGCTGTGATCGTGGGATGTGTTCAAAGTGTATTTCTTCTCCATTAGATGTCCTGTTGTTCTGCTAACATTAGCCATCTTTGCTTTTCATTTAGGCCTGTGGGCTATTTCCAAGGTGTATGTGAGCAGAGCACATGTCAAATGGTGGAGGTCTTGCAATCAAAATTGTGTTTTTATATTTTGCAGTACAGGGAGACCATTCAAATATAAAAAATTAGGCAGATTTTATATATATTTATTTAAACGGTAAAAGGCCTTACTGAGATAACACAGACTCTCAATGATTTTAGATAAACTATAAAAAAAGAATAATCAAGATTCACAACACACACAAGTTAAAAGGATTTTAAATGGATGAAATGCTAAACTATAAAAGATGGTTGATAAGAAAAGTCTTGCCTGTACCAGGCTTGATCCTATTGATGGCTTTTTGAAGAGAGGCTATTAACGCAGTTATTGTAGAGATGATTGCATTAAAATTGAGATACTGATGTGTTTTGCAAAGGGGAAGGATGAAAGCTGTTGATGACTCCACTGAGTCAACAGAATGTGGCTCTATTGACCACCAACCAATAATAATCACAAAAATATTAACTTTGGCCTGAGTGTCCTGCTACAATTTGCCACATGTATGTTAGTCAGACAGTATTGTGTGAAACCTTTTAGCCACATTTAAAATGTCTTGCTGGACATCAATGCACTCTAAAGGATGTGGGAAAATTGTAAGAATATGTCAAAATCAAAGTATTTGTGATATATCTTTTTAGAGGAGGTTGTTGGGTTGTAACAATTTGACTATTATGAACATTCAAAACCATGCTGGTATTTTTTTACATTAAAAGCTGCGAAAAAGATTTAAGCGAAAGATTATAGAAACTATTATAATATGCAAGTTTCACAATTATGGTAACTGATAATGGAAAACTTACATTTTTACATTGCAGAGCAAAAAGAACATCACAGAATATTTATTTTTAACCTCTACAAGTGTATTAAAACTGAAGTCATTTAGATAACACATTACACACATTCTTGATTTCTGTATTAAAGTATTTGATAGATCTGCACAAGTAATACAAGAAGCATCAGATAAGTGATATTATCTAATGTGCATTATTTTTTTTTATTTAATTTTTTTTTTTTTTTACAGACTGTGGGATGACGGGATTATTGATCCCGCTGATACTCGCCTGATTTTGGGACTGAGCCTCAGTGCAGCACTGAATGCACCAACGAAGAAGACACGATTTGGAGTGTTCAGGATGTAATGCTCATGTAGCTTGTACAGGTGTACACATACATATTGTACCTAAACTAGTCTTTGTAGTTTTTACTTGGGAGGTGTCACTAGATTAAGAGCAACAAACGCATTAACAAAAAAAAAAAAAAAACAGAAAAATCACTCTAGTAGAATCCCACGACCTTGGATCAATGGGGATGTGATTGGATGGTGTGCTGTTGTTGTGGAATATTTCCACTAATAAGTTGTGCCTTAACTGTTACTATTCCAGTGTGACTGCAAACTGTACCTAACTGTTCCCTTCCCCTCTTTCCCCTCATACTTGCATTGGGTTTTTTATCAATTACTGTAAATGATGAATTACAAAAAAATATGAAAACATACAAGTTGCTGTCTTTTTATTCAGGACCATCACTGCTGCTCCAGTACCTGATGATAAAGAAATATCAGAGATGAAAATTCTTCATAAGGGGGCGCTGTTTAGCTATAAATGGCTGATTGGTCACAGTCTAGAGAGGGATGGTAGAAGCACACTCAACCCTTTTCACGCTAAATGCCTGTTGGATAACGCAGTGGTGTTCTAGTGTTAGCAGGGGGAATAAAATAAGGATTTGTTTTTTTTGATGATGATGTCCAAGCTCAGTGCAATTATCTTTATATACACTAGAGTAAAATCTTTTGTCCAGAGACGCTAGTGAGTTCATTTACTTATGTTTGCCTTTCATGTTAATAATTGTGCAAATACTGTGTTACAGCAGGCAGGAATGGGATAGATATGGAACGTCTTATAGATCGTGGGCTGCAGGCAGAGTGTGCTGTGTACTGAGGAAGAGTGCTTAACTTTACCAGCTGGCCACCCCGTCTCACCCTCCCTCCCGCTTTTCCATTGCGTAAATTTATCTCTTGAACTGAACATGCTGCACACAGTTGGTATGCTCACATATTGCCGTAGACCATCTGAGTTCACTTTGGCAACAAGTTACATTATTTCCTCCGTAGAACTTTCGGTGTCCAAGGATTAAGTGCAGCAGTGGATTTGAATGTTTGAACATCCTCCTATGAAGCCAGCTGGTTAAAATGCTTAACTTGAAGCCCTTCATGCTCCTCTGTGTATGACTGTGTGCGTGCGCCACCCACACGCACATCCTCCACCACCTCCAACCACCAATTTTTAAAACTGGTTTGCTGGTTATGCTTCATCCTCTTCCACCAAATGTCACTGTGGGATCATTACCAAACAGCATGAACCAGTATTAAAAGTTTAGATGTAATTGAAGTTGGAACAACTTGCCAGAGATGTTGAGATTTAATGACTTACAAAAGTCTTATCCTGTGCATGTTTTCAAGGCATTTGATAAAAGAAAAGGACCACGGAAATGTAGTATGTTACTCAATCAGAGGGGTTTATAAAGATTTAGGAATTTACTCTTCGTGACCCAGCCTTTCTCTCTGCCCTTGCTCTTAACTGCTGTAACAATGACTCAATGACTGGCAAACTTTCCATTTGATGTTGAGTATTTTGGCTTTGAGGTTGTATAACACTTCAGAACCTAGAGGATGACAGCCTCCCCCAGCATACACTGGATTAAAAAGGCAATCTGGACAGGTTGCCAGACACTCAGACAGATGCTCTCATTAACAGCTGTGTGCAGCCAGTGTGTCCAAATTTTAATATCTTAAAATCTAAACCATAAGTTCCACATTCAAAAGGGTCAAGTGTCAAACCTGGCACTGGCCTTTTAGAGGACCACAACGACCGCTTTTTGTCTTTGAAATCCATTTTGTGTCCCTGTCGTATCAGTGCTGTACATCTTTGAAGTGTTGCTGCATTCTAGGGATTATAATGCCTACAGCTACGCAAGGACACACCAGGCCGTGTCAGTCAGACACAGTGGAGCTGTATTCTGGCTGAGATGATTATTGCAGCACTTAAAGGCGAGGCCACCCATACAAGATGGGTTGCTATGCGTAGGTCGTGGTATCTATGGAATCTGGCATTCTTTACAATTTTGGAGAACACTTCTAACTTTGCTGCCGACCGTATACCAGTTATCAATGAAATGTACTTTACCTAGTATTTTTAGTGGATTTTTAGTAGGACTCCACTTGATGAGATGCGATTTATTAACTGTTTTAAATGGTGTCAACTCTGTACTCAACAAAACACACACTGTCTTCAATAAGATTATTTTTCGCTTAGCTTCCTTTACCCCAAAAAGAAACAAGTGTGTTGGGATTTGGGTTAGTTTGAGGTCAGCAAAAAATTTGTCCCAAAGTGAAATTCAACCGACTTATCATTCTTAACCTCCTAGACATTTGTTCTTAGTTCAGCGTGAACAATTCAGTTTAATGATTCATTTATGTCAAATAAATTGTACCCGACCTGATTCAGTAGCTCATTCGCTCTCTTGACAGATTTGCTTGGACAGTTATGACTCATTTTGAAGTCACTCCACAACCTAAAAATAATCATGATTGAGAATTTGAATCAGTCTTAATGTCCAGCTCCTGGAGGGAAATGGATTATTGTCATTGGTGAAAATTATTTTTTTTTCTTTTTTTTGTTCCCCAAAAACGAGTCTGCAGTCACCTGCTGAACGTGAGAGAGATGCTTAAAATTAATATTTCAAAGTCCAGGAGAACTATATGTGTATTAGTTAATGAAGAAAAGATATGCCTTGTTTTTCAATTAGAATAAAACTCAATAACAAAAATGTAATTATTTTGATACCATCTTATTTTTAAGTCCAGTGCAACTATGTTAATGTCATGATTGGTCTATTTAGTTTATTTAACCTTTGTTTGGGGTTACACCTACCCCACTGTTGTGTGTTATAATATATATATTATTAAAATAATAACGTTATTCTTTAATCAAGGAATATTTTTCCTTCAAACTTAATAAAACCCAATATGTATTACCCATCCCTTTCACAGGAACTGGACTTGAATATCAAATGAGGAAATATTTCACGTTTCATTTTATATTCCTGTTGTTTTGCCAAACAGTCATTTGCAGGCAAAGAGAAGTAGGCGATCATGTTGTTCTACATAGTGACATTACTTAATATTTGGGGTCAATTAGACACTAAACTTGCTGCTATGTAGAAGTTACTGTCCACACCTACCACAGACATGTACAAATCTGAGTATTAACAATGTTGGAAACAATGTTTCTTCAGCTGTTAGCGTGGGCACAGGATAACATAATGAAAACACAAAGAAAAAGCTTAACGATTCCAACTTCTTAATAAATAGTAATCTTGCTCTGAACACAAGTATCCGTTTTGTTGCAAATGAAATGCACTGCAATGCAGAATAATCTGCAATTCTCTACAAGATGCATATTTCTCAGGACACAGATGTTCCCGGGTTCAGACGGCTGTACACGATCAGATCAGGTCAGATGCTTTATCTCAGCCCCAACTCTGTGTCCCGGCTCCTGGGTGAAGAGGCTGCAGCCTGTCGGCCCTGCGTGGTTGTGTGGTGGCCTGGACGCCGAACTGACGAGCCTTGTGGTGCAATGTACGTCCGCACCGTCCCCGGACTGACAGGGCCGGAGGTCCAATGAAATAAGTCGACATATTGAGGTTGTCAAATCAAAGCCAAAGGGGAGGCGCTGTCCCGTCGTCGTCTGAATTACGTCATGCACAAACAGCTGGTCGTTGGCAAAAAAAACCCTGGAAAAAATGTAGACCCGCACAGCGACTGAGAACTGCACCCGGGCTGGAGCCCTCCACACAATTGTTTGCTTTTAACGATGTGGCAGCTGGAGCGTCTGAGCTCAGGATGTAGCCCTCCGAGGCTGCTCTTGCTTGTTTGCTCCCTGAGCGCTCTTGGAGGTGAGTGCTTTCCATTCACTGTGTGTTGCGCTGGTTCACGGGGAGCTGTTCCTTTTGTCGGGGTGCTGAAAACCTCCCAGAGAGCAGAAGCAGCAGCGGCAGCATCGGATCCAGTTTGCGGCTTGAATCCAGTTCTCCTAAACACCCACAGCTGCTGCCTTTAGTCTCGGACACACACATATTACCGTTTTTGTGGGTTTAATGCACACAGACTCGCTTCAGTTGCGTGACGCATAGGGAAGGCTGCTGCTAATTATGGCACGCAACACATTGACATATGCTCCTATAGGTTGTACGATACGATACTGGGAGAGGAATGTGGCCACAAGGAAACACATCTGGCTGGACGCTTTCATTGTTGTTGCCTTTGGTATTTGTTTGTCGTTGTTTTGCTTTGTCAAAAAAAGGCAAAGACAAGTTAAGACACGTTGGCAAAATGCAGAAATATGATTGAATTCATTAGACAACAAGACAATGTGAAAGTTAAACCTTGTTTTTAAATTAGCCTAATTGAAAATGGACCGATCACTTGAATATTGTGGCCATATTTAAGCTAAACTTTTGAAATCCCTTTGATTTTGACTCGTTTTTATCATAAAATGTGACCAACAAGAACAAGATATTTTCCAATCTGTATGTGTATTTCCTTTAAAAATAGGAAAATCTTATGTAGACACCCATTAAGCGTGTTTTTTTTCCTTGTGGTATTTGTGTCCATGCACCAGGACATCTTTGCTCCTTCAAGACAGAGGCGTGAAACAAAACGCTCAGAGCTCAATTGTGAGACAACAATGAATCCATACCTTCAGCACACGCTGCACTGGCTGCGGCCACAGAAGACCTTAAAGGTCTGTCTGAGGATGTTGCAGTCCCCTGACAGACTTGTTGCTGTCTCTCTCCATCCGTGTTAGTAAATTCTTGGACTTGGTTGAAGTCAGTTAGATCATTGTCCCCCTTTACCCTATTTTTTTCCTGGATTACTATGGTTCTTTTTTCAGTATCACAGTAAAAGGGATCAAAGTAATATTTAAGAATTGTGTCTTGAATTGCAGAATTCAATGCTTCTGTTTGTTTATTTGAATGCTCATTGTTTCGATAAAAAGCCAGTTTATCCAGTTAGGATAGTTTGCTTGACCAAGAGTGGGAATTGATGGCCAGTTTGTGCCGAATTCTGTTTTTTAGTCATTGTTGTTACAGATGGTTCCTGTTTTTTTCTTTCATTTTTTTCTTTTCTTTTAAAATTCCTACAAGATCATGCCAATAGAGGAGGCATTTTGAGAAGCAGTCTTTACCTACGCTGTTCAAAAAAATAAAGTTTAAAGACTATCCCGCTAAGCATTCAGGGATAAATCTCTAGTTGAGATGACAAAAAGCTGGATTATGCCTGTATTAAGCCTCTAACAGGGTAAAACAGTGGTTGGGAGGCGCTCATTGAAGATTACTGAGATTACTGAATTCAGAACCGTGCTGTAAGAACGCCTGTAAGCACTCTGCTGCCTTTATCTTTAAATGTCTTTATTTAGCTGGCAAACAAACAAGCATATTTAAATATTTTGGTGTGTTTACACCTTCACATTCAGTGCAGTCACAGTGTGTGACTGCTGGATTGTCACTGAGACATTTCTTTTACTGAATCCTTCTTTCACATAGAGGGGGTTTAAAAATAGATTTATTTGTTCTATTTTTATAATAATAATTTGGCATGTGGTTGTCAGTCATGTATTTCACTTCACAACAACCCTTTCAAAATGTAGCCCGTCTTTTGCATGTCAATGGAGTATAACTGTATCAATCTTAATGTACCTTGCGCATTACAAAACATTTGACTTCTACGAAACACAAGGTTTTGACTAGTACCATTAAAATGCTATTTCAGAATATTGACCATTTACAGGCCATTGACATAAACAACAAGTAAAATAAACATATTTTTGCACACCTGTATACAGACACGTGTGTAAGAAAATAATGACTAGTGAAGTTCTGCTGCACACTGTCAACGCTTACAGTTCATTTATTAATATTGCAACATTTTGGTACAGTGACCTTTGTCGGGCATTTCCACATACCAAGACGTATGTAGAGCATTGGTTAATACGAAGCAACATCTACTTGCTTCTCAAATGTCAATGGAAGAGGGATTTTCCCTTAATGAAACACTTGAATTATTTCTCTATGCGGAAGAAGTAAAACTACAAAAAAAAAAAAAGACCACGATTGGATAAGAGTGTAAAACAAACGTACTTTTGGGGAGCAGGACGTGACGTAATAATGGTGTATTGTAACTGGGAGTGGTGGTGCACAATTCATCCAAATTTAAAGACTACTTTTGAATAGTGCACCATCCATAACAATATCCAGAAGAGCAACATTGGGGACTTTTTCCACTCAAACATCTGTCTGACCAGCAAGTAATGAAATGGTTACAGTATATTATACATGTTAGTGGCGTTAGCTGTGATCGGTTGCTGGAAGAAGAAGAAGAAGTCTCTCTGTTTCTAATCATACGGGCAGAACATACAGTAGGGTTGCTGCAGTGGGACTTCAACAGTGTTAGCGCTGCGCTCCACCTATTGAGTTATAGCACTTCAGTCTGTGACATGGAACCAGTTTCTCCTAAGCCTCAGTCACAGGCATCACTGTAATGAAATTGCAAAGAAGAACCTTAATGCAAAGAAGGCTCACATATAACGCAGATAGAGGGCCAGAGAAAGGCTGGGATGAGAGTGAAATTTAGTCTGAGAGCTTTGTATGGGATTAAGCTTTAGCTCTTGACAGCAAGATTGCTTCATTCTTTTGAGTTTTTTGCCTCCTTATTCTGCATCTTTAGTATTCAAGGTTGCTTCCATAGGTGAGAGCCAGCGCGGCCATTGAGGAGCTGGTAATAGTGTTGGGGAGAGGAGCAGAGCATTTTTCTCTTTTTCCTAACACGCATTAGAACACACTGCACATTCAGGGAAACCTTTTCCTTTATGCCTCAGCACCTTGACACTATAGAGGGTCGCTTGGTTCTCCTTACTCTATGTCATCAACAAGGTGAAAGCAGAAGCAAATAGCAAACCATGCAGCTGCAAATGACAGCAGTAGTACAGTGTGCTCGCTTACTGTGTCGCTGCGACTCTTAAATGAATTGGGCTCATGCTGTTTTATAGGCACAGACTTTTCCTTGCATCCTCAAAACAGTTTTATGAGATTTGACTATTTTTGTACAAATTGCAGGTGAGAGATAAATTATCCCTAAAACCAAACCAAACTGTAAACGACAACGCCACAGGTATTCCAAGTACAGATGGTAGAAATGCTTGATATGCATAAACACAAAGGGAGTGCGGAAAACATTCTCCTCCAGTGAAACATCAAGCCTCATTGTTCTCTGAAACATTTCTGTCTTCTCTCTTATCTACTCATCTTTATATTCTACTATATTTTATATAAATGTAGTATGTTCTAGTTTAGCAGAAGTCATTTGTTCTGCTACTTTTATATGCAGAGCCTTCGCTGGATGTAATCCAAGGATTTGACATTATGCAGGACGCGAGTGAGCCTGCATGCATACATCTCCCTCAGCTGCTTTAAAAGGAGTTAAAGTCTGTGATCACATATTTAGATGATCTAGCTCTCTACAGTTTGTCGGGTTCAAGGAGATGCTTGTCATTATGGACTTAAAACAGAGAGACTGCTTATGCCTCTGTTCTGTTTACAAGAATGATAGTGCTGACAAATTGGAAAATGCTTGTACTTGGGATTCAATCTTTAAAAAGCAGAGGTCTTAACTCATCGTCAGCCCCACTAGCAGCAAGGCTACGGATGGCAAAGTTGGTCTGTCTGTCTGCCAGTGGATCGGCCCAGCACTTTGGTTCAGACTGAAATCCTTTGAAAACTACTGGGTGGGATGTCACGAAATTTGAACAGATACCAATGATCCCCAGAGGATGAATTCTCATGACTTTAGTGATCTCATAACTTTGTATCTACCGCCACCAGTCGGTCAACGTTTTCTCTTATCCTGTGAAATATCAATCAATCAATCACGTTTTATTTGTATAGCCCAATATCACAAATGACACATTTATTTACAGGATAAACAACTTAATACGGTTACAGCATAGACACTCTATATGACAAAAATGATTACGTGAGCATATATCTTAACATCTACTAAATAGATTGGTTCAGACACTCATTGTTCCCAGAAGATGAATCCTAAATACATTGATAACTTCTCATCTAGTGCCATCATCAGGGCATAATTTCCATTCGTCCAATACTTTGGTTTATGACTAAATGGTTGCAAAACTGATGACATTCCCATCAGCCTCATCTGAACTTTGTGTGTAGTGAAAATGAGCAAATGTTAGCATGCTAACACATCAAACTAATATGGTGAAAATGCTAAACATTATAGCTGCTTAACAATAGCACATTAGCATTGTCATTGTAAATATGTTAGCACGCTTACAGCTGGTAAACTCAAAGCAGTGCTGCGCCTCAGTACAGCCTCACCGCCGCGTGGCTGTAGTTGATCAAAGTAGACAACTCTAAATGAGGATATCACATGTGTTCCTTATATTTATTCTCACAAATATTCAGGGAGACTTTGCTCTGGTTCTCTTCCCTACAGATTGCCTTTTCGTGACTGAATACTTCACCCGCACGCCTCGTAAGCTGAATGCTTTCAACTCCTTCGCCAGTGTGGAGCTGTTCCACTTCAATGTGCCTGACGACACCATGATGGCCGTATGGAACCTCATCACCTTCAAGGAGCAAGGGGGCACGTTTGGAGACAGCTGTCCAAACCGCAATGTGACTGTGTAAGAAAAATGACTTTGTCGCAACGTCTTTTTCTCTTCCTGGAACTGCTTGTATTCAGCTTAAAGCCCTTCTTTTGTTGCTATCTTGTTGAAGTAAGAAACTGAGAGGCTGACGTCTGCTCCTTCTCTAGGGTGTAAATAGATAACAACAAGAATATTATACACTTTACCTTTGGGGCAAGGGTTATACCTGAGCAGGTACCTGGTTGAACCTGAGCAGTGTCAGCTATTACTGACAGCCTCGACATATGGAGGGAACTGCTGTTAAAGCATTAGCTGCATTTAACTTTTAGTTCTGTCTGTCTATTCCTGTCATATTGGTGTTTGTCATGAGAGCTGGTATCTCAGGTGGCTCTTCTGTGCGCCTGTGATATTGTGATTGACGTGGTTATTACATTCAAATATGTAGAGCTGGCTATGATAATTAATGTTTTGGATTTGAATTTTTCACATTTTAAATAGAAGAGGCCATCTGTGCGCATGCTGTCAGCTGTTCTCATGGATGGATCTTGTATTGGCAGATGCCTCTGTTGTTTGTTAAAACATAAGGCCTAACAGGGATGCAATTCTGGCTTTGTGTTTAATAGGTACTTCAGGTCTGGGGCTCCTCCAGTAATCAACCCCCTGTACACTCGCTTCCCGCGGGATACAGTCGTCCCAGGATCCTTTGCTGTGACTCTTACCTGGACTCTTCCAAACCGTACAACGGGAGCATTCAATGTGACCAGCCCGCTCCCTGGAGATTGGTTCCTAGCTGCACATTTACCCAAGGATGAAGGCAAGATATCAGTCAAGGTGAGCCTGAACATTTATCACAAATAAACATTGTAGTTTAATGTTGGAATATGAATCCCTGAGGTGGGGTTAACATTCGTCACTTTGTTGTTTCTGCACTGCCCCTCCCAGAGGTCCACTTATAAACAAACAGTGGACAAAACTGTCTTCTGTAGATGGCCCTCTTGTGTTTGTCTGTTCAGCCATATAGTTGCTTTATCTGCTTAAGCCAACAACCAGATTCAACCTTCAACATGCTAGCAGCTCTGAGAGAATATACTATACATTGGCACAGTGACGCTTTGGGATAAATGCTAACATGAGCATTCAATCATGGTCGCAATGTCAATGCTAACATGCATGTATCATTTTAACTGTCTTAGTTTGGTGTGATAGCCTGCTATATTTGCTCATTTGCACTAAACACAAAGTACAGCTGAGGCTGATGGGATGTTTTTAGTCATAAGCTCATGTTGGGCAAATTAAAATATAAACATTTTGACCTGATATTGGCCAAAGTTAGGCTATTACATCAATGTCTGAACCAAATTTCATGGCAATCCATGCAACTGTTGTCAATTCTCAAAATCACAAATGTCCATGTCATGGTGGTGCCAGTGGAAAAGTCACAAGCTAGGCACAAGTTTTATGCCAATATATTTCATAGATGTTGAGATATTTCAATGCATGAGTGAACATTTTCACCTGCTAGTGGCGGTTGGTAAAAGTCAACAGGAGTCATCCTCTACGTACCCTCAATGTCTGCACCAATTTTCCCGGCAATCCATCTTTTAGCTGTTGAGACATTCACTAATTACCAAAAATGTCATCCTCATGGTTGCACTCGAGGAAAAGTCAGGGGATCATCAAAGTTATTGCGATCCATCCCCCTAAGGACCACGAATGTATGTAAAACATTTCATGACAATCCATACAATAATTGTATGTGAGATATGTCAATCTGGACCAAAGTGGTGGGCGGACAGACCAACATTGCCACACCTAGAGCCGCTCTGCGAGCACGGAGACGGAAATCCCATCCACATGAGGCTGTTGAGGGCAGAACATGTGTCACCGTTTTTGTTAAATATCACTCAAGCTTATTTATGTGTAAGTGTTATTTAAAATATCTTAAATTAGATCTACATCTAGAATATTTTCTTATTGGTTACTTATCTCCCCTTCATAATAGAAAATAAATCCAATAAAAATTATGTAAGTGTTGGTTGGGACTAGTATTCCTGATTGTGCTGCAGAGCTTAAAGAGGCACAACAGGTTTTTCTTCATCTCATCATGTTTGCATGTTTGGCCACATAAAAAACCTCGCATATTTTCGTTTCAGACAATGTATTTGCCACTGGCATGGTGTTCAGTTGTGCTTTCTTTGTGGTTTCCAATGGCTGGCACAAGTGCACCTGGAATACACAACAATCAAAAATATCATCAAAAGTTGCAATCAACATTGCATGATCAAAATAATTGGTTAACTTTGGGGGCACTGAGAATAGAAGCTGCTTTGGCTAAAATGTGTGCAGCCTCCAGTGACACCGTATAGATGGAAATAGCAGACCATTTCCCCATTCTGCCTTCTGAAGATATGTTTTAGCAACCAAGATTTGATGTTATCAGTTCAGAAAGGAAACACGGGTGGAAGCAACGCAAGCAGAACAGGAGGGAATATATTAAATACTAATAATAAATACTGAACAAACAGGATAGCAGTAATAAACCGCATTTTCTGTTAAATACATTATTTCTATATGTTCTCCGACTTGCTCAAATGTCCCTTGGAAAATTTAGAAATGAATTAATCTCTGTATGTGATCATAATTATTTAATTCAGGCATATATTGCTGAGAATCATTTGAGCTGGAGTAACTAATTGTTGAATATATATGTGTTTTTTTTTCAACTCATAGTGTCTTTAATAAGACAAAGAGCAACATTAGTTACTGTCCACATGCTTTTTCCATCATTTGCTCATCAAGGCCAGGTTCTGATTAGTAATCATTGCACATCATGCAAAGAGAACATGAATGGGAAGTGATATGAGTAATAAATGATTTAAAATGTTTCCCCATGCAGCCAACCATCTTTGTACGTTAGACAATTGTTGGTGCGACTTCATTAAAGTGTAGCAACCAATACATCTTGTATCTGGGTAATGGTGATGCTTTTGTAACATATTAATAAAGCAGGGGTTGTAGGGTTTCTTTTCTCTCATTTAGCCATTACTTAAACAGATTGTACCGTTTTATCATGATCATTAAAATCAAGATTCGACATGATGTATTAGCTTTTTATTAAATGCTGGATACTTGCCAGTCAGCATTGTCTACTGTCAGTACAATAGGGCTTAGTCCCAGACTGCAAATATATAAAAACAGTCTGTAAAAGCTGCTATTAAGTATCATGAACACATTATTTACGAATTCACATATTCATTTGTCTTGTAAATTAGCATACTTATTCATCTATGGATCAAACACACTAAATAAAGTCTATTTCCATTCAACATATTATTCCTTCCACTATTGCGGCAGATTGCATTAGATTGTTTAGGTGTACCTAATAAAGTGGAAGCTCAGTGTATACCCCAGAGTTTTTCTTTTTCAAATTGCACAGTCTCAGTGGGTCATTCTGGCTGAAAGAGCTAAAGTAATGCAATTAGTCAGGTTTTCAATGGGGAGTTTTAGTGCTATATGGCCTAAATAGAGTTTTAGAGGCTTTAACATACTGCCAAGACTGAAATTCTTAGGGAAATAAATTAATGCCAATATCTTCTTTGGCCTGAAAATGCTCACATTTAAAGCCATCCTAAGATGTCTGCACTTATAATGTAAAAACATTGGCCTTAAAAAAAACCCATATTGGTTGAGCCTTAATTAAAACACAACTTGCTCTACAAGACACATGTGCAGGTCCAACTGACAGGCTGCGATAAATCAAAGGGTCACCTCGGCAGCTCCTGGACTAATGACATGCCACAGTAATTGTGGCTCGAGCAGGCGGGGTCAGTGATCGGCTGACAGGAATGAAGGGCCTCATTTGGCATTCACACCTGTCCTTCTGAATCTGGTGCAAAAGACACCCCCTTCCCTTTTTAAAACAAATGTTTACAGCAGATCATGTGCAGAAACAATGCACAGCCTCCTGGCTCTAAGTCATTCTGTCTGCTCGGCTCATCTCACAGAGTAATGCACATCAAGCATTAATGGTTTAGAACAACATGAGTGAAATAGTGGCTGCATGTTACGCTGTGTGGCAGGCAGAGGGAGGACAGAGTGATATTAATCCAGGAGGCTGACAGGCTTTATACACAAAGTCCATTAGGAATTTCCAGCCAGTGTGAATGATATCTAATGTCCTCCTTACCAGCTTTTCAGAAATATTAGTGAGTTAACCGCTAAAATGCCACCTACTGCTGTGTTATGTTTGTAGGGTCTCTCTGAAGAATGCCAGTACCTGTTCCAACCACAGCTCATCGTCCAGAGGCTAATTGGGATTTCGATGCTTTATCCTGGATACTTCATCGACCAGATGATCCCCGTCCATAACAGATCTGCACTTTATAAGTAAGTCCTCTAACTGAGCTCCCAAAAACCAAAAGAGAAAATACTTTCTTATTTATTTTTGCACATTGTACCACCCCAGTCTACCTCTTCGTCTGTTTCTTATGATTTTCCTTGGAGTCTTCTCTGTAGGCTTATCTTGCATTCTCATTTTTATAAAGATGCAATTTCCAAGTGTGTGCTTATCGTCTGAGCATCTTTATTAACTTCCTCTTCTCTAAAAGTCACCTCAATCTGGTGAGCAGAGGGATATGAATTTATATTCTGTTGTTTATTATCTTTTGAAGGTGCCTAAGGATGGAGAGTCAATGTTATTATTCCTCTTATTATTACTATGTGCATAAAGAAATATATAAAAAGATTTATTATTAATATATTATTACTTATTATTCTTATAATTAAAGCTGCAACCGCAAAGACATGCTGTTCTCTTCTAGGAATAATTATTGGGGCCTTTTTTCTAAAAAATGTCGTCTGATAAACATGAACCTGAACACATTTTATATACAGTGCTGTTCTACATGTTGCTGTCTGACATGTGTACATATCAAATCAAATCAAATCAAGTTTATTTATATAGCCCAATTTCCTAAATGACACATTTGTCTCAGTGGGCTTTACAGACTGTACAGGATACGACACTCTCTGTACTTAGACCCTCGGTCCAAAACTCTCTAAAAGAAACCCCACAATTAAAGTGGGGAAATGGAAGAAACCTCAGGGAGAGACTGAGGAGGATCCTCTCCCAGGACGGACAGACGTGCAATAGATGACGTGTGTACAGAATAAACCACATAGTATAACTACAACATAGACATCCATGTGACAGATGTGATTATGTGATCTATATGAAAAAGATGGATCCAGGAGGCTGTCAAAAAAAGCTTCCTGGTGTCTCCAAAAAAAAAAACACAATTGTATTATTACAGCCTAAAACATGTCTGTGTGTTTTTTGGTCTGTGTGTCTGTGTGTCTGTGTGCTTGTGCAGAGTGTTCATCCCCAATTATATATCAAAGGTGAAGGTTCAGCTGGTAAACTGCAGCACCAAGAACAAGAGTAGCGACAGTTGTCCCGTGGTGCTGAAGATAAGAGCGCGGGCGCCGCCGGTGCATAACTCAAGTGCACTCGACTGCAGGGAGTGGAACCCCTGTGAATTAGACACTCTCGTACCTGCCTGGGAACAATGGTACTACATCCTGGTGGAGAGATATCTAAGTAACTGCAACGTCTACTTCCGCATCGGGGTGCAGGTCACAGGTGAGTGTCTTTTATGGTAGAATGTGATGATTGAGTCTTCAGGTTTGTTTGTTTTTTCCATTCTTATGAATTTTATTTCTGGCTTGTTGTGAATTACCGCCGCCTTACAGCTCAATTTCGCTTTCAAGGCTTACTTTACTTGTTGTAAAATGAAGCAAAATGCGTTCCTTCTTTATATTGTATAAACAAACAACATCAAACTAAAAACACTGATATACTGAGAGGAAAATAATACCCTCCTCATCCTCATCCTCATCCTCATCCTCATCCTCCGTTCACCTATTAAGCTTAACGTTTCCCCTTTTCCTACATACTGGCACCTCAACCTATATGTAAGATTTGTGATGTAATCCAACCACTTACACAATCATTAGTTAAAACAGAGCTGTGTCTGTATACAATTGTAATAATAATAATATGCTGCATAAGATTTAAACTATAAATGAGTTTCTGGTTTTTCATAGTGGGTTATTCTGTTAATTGCTTACATTTACACTCACTAATGTGGCAGAATTCATGGGTAGCTTGTACATTTAGAATTTTTGGATTATTGTATTACTTTTAAAGTCAAGTATGATATTTAAGCTCTTTGGTACTTTTGCTTCTCGTCTTAATGTGAAAATAACTTGCAATGTTCTATTCGCCCTATAAGGGTTTTGAGCAGACCGTTTGGTAAATGAGTGTGTTTTACCAATTTTGACGATGAAACAAACTTATTCAATGATTTATGAGCGGTAATGTGTTAGATTACTCTTTTCTCTCACCATTTCAAAATTAATTGTGATAATGTTTATTGCCACAATCTGTGAGCCGTTTGCTTTCAGCGTCGTTCATCAGTTCTCTTCCTGCTGCTTTCAACATGCAATTCAAGACGATACTGGGGTGGTTTTTAGAAACCTGAAAACTCATAAACTAGGCCAAACAAAAGCTCAAAGTAGATCTCTGCCGCATGTCATATCCAACATCCAAAATTATACAGTCAAAGTATAAAGGATTGTGGCTTTCAACTTGCACAGGCGCTCTCAAATAAATTGACTGATTCTTAGGTGCAATTTTGTCCTTTTTTCAAAGCAAAAACCTCCAAGTGTCTTTTAAAACGTGCCCGAGATGCTCATGCTTCTCGCAGATATGTGAGGCACGCATTTTATTTTGAACATGTGTTTTGATGGGAGAACAGTGGCCAGACACGGTGAGACTATTAATAGTCCTGTTTGAGTAAAGACCGGAGCCCAAACTGAGGGGATTCTAATGGGATTGCAGTGATACCATTATAAAGTGCTGCATGCTGTTGTGGTGGTGTGAGAGTGGAGATATTTTTTATGCTCCCTCTACAGGGATGGCTCACAAATCTGTGGGAAGTCTTCTCCCAGGCAGCGATCCCCTCCCTCCGTTGGACACTGTACAGTGCACTTTGTCACCATGGCAACACAGACACTAATTATTCACACTCTGTCTCTCCCCCTTCCTGCCAGGCAGATCTTACTTGACCTTTTGTGGATTGAAATTGAAGAACAGCTCAGGTTCAGGGAAAAGACCATCTGGAGTCCTCACCTTCTCCAGCTTTCTCGCTGTTATTGGTTATTGTTGTTACGAGTCGTCACAGAATTATGTGCCCTTACTCAAATTCAATCCAATTTACAGATATCGCGGTCGCTGGCAGGAAGTGGTGAAACTAGGTTGCACTTCATTATTTATTATTGTTGTTGATATTTTCACAGCAGGTATCTTGCCCTCAAAAGATTGGCATTGAAGAGAGTGTATGTGTTGTGCTGTGTATGAAATCAAAAAGAAATCAGTTCTTTGGATTATGAATGTTATGAAGCGGTATGTTTACACGGCTCCTCCTCTCCCACCCACCCACTCATATGCATACATAAACATCTTAACTGATTTTACATAGATGTTTCTTGTTTCTACCAAAGTTACAATTGCCTTGAGCAAGCAGTATTTGGTGTTTCAGTATTTTTACGAGTGCTTCAGCTGCCCGAACGGACATCAAAATACTTCAAACCCCTTTCAGAGACAACACTATGCAAACGAGGCTGAGCTAGAAAAGCCTTTGAAATCCTTTCCCCTTGGGGATTGGCGGTATGTGATGGTACTTCGCCAGTTGCCATCAATGACCATTTTGCAGAGTTGCTTTGTGTTGAGTGAAAGCATACTGTTTGCAATTAGTGTGAATCTTTGTCTCATTAAAAAGCAGTGTTCGGAGCTGAACCTCGCTGTTTACATTATGGAAGCCAGCCGAAGGGGATCATTTCAAACATTTGGAAAAGACTTGGTTGCTTAGCATGCATAATAACGCAAGTACAATAACTGACTTAGTTATTGCCTGTTTGTTTGAGACTTGCAGGGGATTGGTTGTTTGACTTTAGGATAGGGATTGTTATTACACTACACAAGATGGTGCAAGGTGCATTTGTAAAAGCTTCTACAACAAGCCAGTGAAAATCCATCATACTGGAATCAGTTTGATTGATTTCCTTTGTGAATTTGACATATTTCTCCTCTCACTAGATTGCTCCAAGTCCAATTTGTCGAAGGACCAATCGCAGCCCGGCTCCTCCATGAACATGCCTCAGTCTTTTGGAACAGCGATGGGTTTCTCGCTGTCTGAGACGCTGTCAGTGGCGTCGCTGCCCAGCGTGTTGCCGAACACCAGTCACCTGCACACGTCAGAGGACAGCATCATTTACCTCGCCCCCACAGCCGACAGCAACAAGTGCTGGCCCATCCGTCCGACCCTGCGCAATGAGCTGGACACCTTCTCTGTGCACTTCTACGTCTTCTTTGGTCCAAATATATCAATCCCACCTGACAGGGCCGCTGTGTTCGCCATCAACCTGATGCCCGTTTTAGACAGTGGAGGAGTCCTCAACATGGAGCTCAAACTCAACATGGTGAGTTGCTCTGGTGATACTATTGCTGTTTGTTTTAAAGGCATAATCCATGGTCCAATGGTAAAAAAAAAAAAAAAAATGAAAAGAGAATTTGCTATTTCAGACAAATTGATTGGAAGGTTTTCTATAAAGGTATAAACACGACACAATCATTTATTTTGGTGCTGTTAATAATTTGTTTACTAAAACCTTTATATAAGAAAACAAGATTAGGTTTTTATTCATGATCAGTTGACATCCTCTTTTCTGAATACTGAGGAATTCCTAAACTCATGGCTATTTCAGACCTCCTATCTTATGTTAACTCTAAATGTAAACTCAAAGCTTCAATTGGCACTCATCCTGTCATGCCTGTATCTATGTTTCGAATGTACACGAGACTGCCGGTATCTGAATGTAGGCCATTTGAGATGGACAAGCTATGATATCAACAGATATCACTTGTCTCTGGCTAGCTAGCGTGATATTATGAACAAAAAAACGTGAGCATTTCATTTAAGCTACGAGGAGTCTTTCAAATTTCAAAATGTAATTGTCTTGGCAGTCAATACAACCATTAATACTTGGTCCAGGAAATTTAAAGTGTTGTTAGTTTTGTTCCCCATCTCCATTGTTATTGCCATACAGTCCTAATACACTGTGCTGCTGCTATTTTGCAATTGTTTTGAATTTAAGACAGGGTCTATGCCATCCTAATTTAGGATTCCTAACTTGGGAAAATCCCTAAATTAGGATGGTTCTGTAATAGCTAAATTCCTATCCTAAAATAAGATAGTATTTTTTCCTAAATGCAGTTAGGAAACATGTTTCTTTAATCCCAGAAATCCTAAATGTCATCCTAAACTGAGATAAAATAAGATTTCAGATTTTTGGAGGTTTCTGTAATGAGGCCCCAGGTATATCAGTAAAGTTAAAAAACAGATTACCAGACACCTTGAGGATTCTTAAAGGAGACATTTTGGTCCAATATGTTGGGCAGAGCTCTGTTGCCACCCTCACCCTGCACCTGCTGTACTATTGAAAAGGATCAGATAGTAATCAGTTAAGTAAATATGCAACCGTTAGTGCAGGGAAGCTGGGAAACGTGTCTGGCTGAGCGAGCATGCTAAATACAGATTGTTGTCTAGTCATAGACTTTGCTGTGGGGGCTGAAAAGATTCACGATGAAACAGCCGCCAGTGTTTTGGCTTGTGACATATGTCTCTAATTAGGAAAAAACAAAATGCAAATATCAGCCAAAAAGGATTTAATATGTCTTTGTTAAGACATATTTTTGATAGTAATGGCATTAAGAATGCACCTGCAGTGGCTCGGAAGGACTACAGGAAGCCAGAAACTGGAGCGCTACAGGCTGGCAGATGGACTTTTGAACATTTCACTCCTAATAGAAAAGTGCTGAAGCAACTGCTGAAGAAGCATTGAACCCTAGCAAATATCTTTGATTGCTCACTTCAATGGCATATCCTGACATTTTGGGAAATATGCTTTTGCTGTCTTCCTGGGAGTTAGATTGTTATCAGTTTTATCTTTCTGCATTCAGAAAAGATATTGGTCAAGGATATTAAGCCTGCAGTACCTGTAGCTTAGCCCAACAGGCAGAAGCAGGAGGAAACAGCAGGCTTTCAGAAAACAATACAACTCTAAAATGAACAGTAATCTCACCACAATTTGAGATTGAAAGTTCATTCTTGACTGTGGAAGCATTAGTGTGATACGTTCGAAAGCTCCAATACAGTTACTGAACAGATCTTGTGGTGAGATTGTTTTGTCACTTACTGCCTCTCAATTTTAAAATTCTTTATTTACATGTTAGCCACCGATAAAATGAGATTCACTTGAGTTATCTTCAAAGTTTGTAAAAAATAAAATACCTTCAATACATCATCTAATTGCTCATAACACATATCAATATAGACTGAAAAAATGTATTAGACAATTAATTTATTAATTGATTGAAATTGAGATTTGAGATGAAAATGAATCAGCAACTATTATCAATGCCAAAAATCTTAGTATGCTTTTTCATTTTATATAATATCAAGCTTCTTTGGACATTTTTAAAAGACACATCCATTAATCGATTAATCAAGACATTATTGATAAAAATAAAATAAAAAAATCCCTAAGTGCAATAGGTTTCTTTCGCAAAACATGTGCAGATTACACGTTGGAAGTCGTTATCATACAGCCTCTATGCTGTCTCTCCCTGCTTCCACACTTTGTGATAAGCTAGGCTAAACACATCTTTCATCTCCACTGAACACACAGAGATGAAATTGATAATCGATCCTCTCATCTAACCTCCGGTAAGAAAGCAAACAGCCTTATTTCCCAAAATGTCAGAGAAAAACACAAACAGTTGACTTTAAAGGAAAGGAAATAATTGACTGTAATGAATCTGATGGTTTATTGATTGACTGCTTGGTTGGTGCGTCTGTACAGTGAGTTACTGTCATGTCACAGAAAGATCGTCCTGCGTTTAAATGGCAACTTTTCCGAATGTTTGTCTGAACCTCTGTCTGTACGTCTGTGTTAGCCCTGTAAAAGCTATCTCCTGGGTGTTTTCCTTCCTTGTGCATTCTGGGATAAACCCTGACCCCTCCAACCCAATACCCCCACACCCCATTAGTGTGTATAGTTGGTTGATTTTAACTTGGCGGATGTCACAGAGAGCGTGTGCTGTGATGAAACCTGGTTGCTGTTGCTGTATGAGCCGCAAGATGTATTCTTCAGAGAGACTGTCATGCGATATTATTCTATGGACAGATTTCTCCCCCCTCGGCGATGATCTGTCAGTCGCTTGTCACAGGCGCAGAATCCAGTCAGGCGCTGCCACTGGGGGACTCTGGCAGATTTGCAGGGCTTTAGGAGACAATAGCTGGAGCTGCTTGTCTGCCTTGCATCACTCTCTGTGAAGGAGTAGGAAAGGAACACATATGGCTTTTCTTTCCACTGATACCTCAACTGGCGGTAGATCAGTTTAATCGCTTCTGATCCTTTTTCGAAATTTTCTTCAGGTAGGGCTTATGCAGAGAAAGCAATTGTATGCACTGTAATGAGCGTTACTCCCTATGCCTTGTTAGCTTTTATATGTTACGGTTGTTTTTTCACAGTAATACATTATCATCTGAGTATTGGGGCTCAAATAAAATAATGGATAAATTATGCATTAAAAATATATTAATATAAGGAAATGGCAATAAGTAAACAATGTATGTATTTTTTTATTTATACATTTATTTATCTCTACGTTTATTTATAGACTTATTTTGATATTTACATCATTACATCATCACATACATTTATTATCAGCCAATAAGAGCCCATTAGAGAGACCATGACATAGTTGTGTGACACCATCTCTCATTATCACACAGGAGATGTGGAAATAAACATATAAATAAATAAATCTATGAATGAATAAATGTAGCAATAAATTAATACAGAAAAAATATAATATGCTTTATTCATTCCCATTGATCCATTATATTTTCTTGTGAAGAATTATGATTTGTGTAATGTTTAATTTGATTAGAAAATATTGAACAGAAAACGTTTGCTGTTGCTAAGCAGTATTTGTATGTTCAGAGGGGGAGATGCATATAAAACCTAATCATGATAATCATAAATGAGTCAAAACAGAAGACTGTTAATATTACTCAGCAAAATAAAAACTCATCCTGGAGTTCATTTTAATTAGTTTGTGCAGCGGGATGTGCTGCGTACAGTGCTCATGCCAGCTTCATCCATGTTCTGGCATCAGTTGGCATTGTGTCCTGGCTGGCACATGTCACCAGCATAACTCCTGGGAAATTTAGCAAAGCGAAACTACACAACAGAGATGAACTGGCATTCATCAAAAGTTTTATTCTATTTGGAGTATTTTTATTTTACGAGAGTCGAAATCAGAAATCTGTCCTTCTGTAGTACTTATTTCTAAGCAAAGTTTACTCTGAAGTTTTTCTGCAGCATTTTACTACTGTCAGTAACCTTGGAAATTGCATTTTTGGAAGATGGCGCTCATGGTTGAATTATGCCTCAGGAACTCACGTTCCACACTCCTAACTAACAGCTGCATAATGGATCAGGCATATAAATAACAATATTAAACGTGATTAATGTAGCAATGTTCACAACAATGTTACAAAGTGCTTTACAACTAACAGCAATAAATAAAAACCCAAACAAACTTAACGTTAAAATTCCAGGCATGAATTTAAAATGGGGCACAAAACAGGAAAGCACAACAAGAACTGAACATACATTTTCAAGAATGCCCTGACAAGAGAAATTTTAATTACTGGTTACTGGACAGCAAAGGTGCAGGGTGCAGGGTCAGCATCCAGTTTGAGGGGGCATCATATGAGATGGATCTGGAAGATGGATTGAGCCTACAAAGTTACCAGTAAAATCCTAATTAGAGTCGAAATCAAAGGAATCTTCTGGTTTCTAGGACAATTGAGTGGTTCACATGATAGGATAGAAGGATAATGAAGTATACACCGGACGTCACTGCCACAACAGGTGCTTATGTTGTAACAGGAATGCATACAAAAGAAAACAGCAATAAAATAAAGTGAGTTTAAAATGTGGAAATAGGCGAGCAACACATGTTTTACACGTGTGTGTCTCCCATGGGTATGTCTATGAATTTTGGTTTGTGTCACATAGACTAAGTCTTGATTTCTGAGAGTAAATTCCAAAAAGTTACCTTTCAGATAAGGCCGGGATTATGACTGTAATCAAAAGTGTTGAAGACCATATGCATTGTATTTTAGGTTGGCAAGAGACTGAACCCTAGATTGGTCCCGATGTCACGGTGTGTGAGTGTGTGTGAATGTTTATCACTACTGATGAGCCTTGTATGGTAGCCTTCCATTTACCATGTTTTCTCCGAAACGCGATATCCCTCCCCTTAATTTCAAAAGTTGGCACAGACGTCTACTTCGACTCAAGGATGAACTGATTAGAAATGTGTGGTGAAAGGTCAAGGTCACTGTGACCTCACAATTCACGTTTTTGGCCATAACTCAAGAGTCCAAATGCCTATTATGACAATAGGATAATAAGTGATGACATTTTGGACAGACATGTATGTAAACTGCAGTTTACTGGTTGGAAGAGGCATGCAACTGTAAGGAGGTAGTTCTAGTTCACATTTAAAAAGAAATATATTAATATTATATATAATATTTACACCCCTACCATATCAGTTCAAGAGAGAATACAATGTGTTATTTATTCCTATTTCTTCATTTTTATTGCTAAATGCAGAGGAACACAAATGTCCCAAATTCTGGGCTGGATTCCTCCTGTGTGCCTCCTCATGCACAGTGATGACATCACTTTAGATGTTCTTTGTGCCAGGAAGAACAAGTTGTGACACAAGAAAATACTTATCCTTTTGCTAGTGGGACAATGGGCCGCTGGGCACAGACGTGTACAAAGCAGCAGTGTGGTCCTTCTCTTTAGCAACATTAGCAACTTTCACTGTGCCGTAAACACAAGTGCTGCTGTTCTGCTGCTGAACTTCAGCTTGCTGTGCAGAGTATGCACTGTGTAGCTATATTACGTATAAAAGAATTAACAAAATATTATTTAAAAAATAAATATTATACTCATTATGGCCAGATATATATTAAGGGAGTCTTATGGGGTGAAGTGCAAAAAACAAAAATAAGTTACAGCCATGCTAGTGTGTCTTTGAGACCTTACTTGAGCTAAATGCTAACATCAGCATGCTACCATGCTTGCAATGATAATGCTAGCGTGTTAAAGTTTAGCAGGTATAATGTTACCATCTTCACCTTGTTGGTTTAGTATGTTGGCATGCAAACATGTGCTAATTAGCACTAAACACAAATTACATGTAAAATGTTACTATGCGTCAGTTTGTATAAAGAATCTTTCTTTGGGGGCTTGATTTGGTCTGGTAATCCGTCCACGAGTGTTTCTCGCTCAATCCTTTATCTTCAAAGTGTAGGGCAGATTCGGGATGAAAGGGGGGAGGCGGGGGGAGGATCAATCTTGAAATGCCAGTGGGCGTGATTGAGTCTTACTACCAAGAGAGTACAGGCCAGATGGTGAGTTTAGGAAGCCTGAAATCTCAGCACCTGGCAAAGCGGTTGTTGAGTCATTGCATTAATCAACAACTTTGCCAACTCCCTGCATATATATTATTCTCATTTTGTGCTGGGTGGGTGATAGAAATCTTATTTATTCAAGAAATGATTGCCTTAAGTCATCCCTACCACCAAGCGTCTGTGTCCCTCTGGACACAAAGCAAATGAGTATAATGTGCTGTATCATTGGCAAAGTTTTTATCTGAAAAATAACAACTTTTACTATTTTTGACCTGCAGTTTCAGGTTCAGTAACTTAGTTGGACACCGCTCTTCCTTCCCAAAGACAGACACACTGTGAATAAATTAGAAGGTTTTTAGAAACTTATAAAGAGTCAAATGTGTCTGAATGCACACTGATACTTTATGAACACATGCAGCAATTTATTACTGCTATTTGTGCTCCCGTTGACCTTTTACACCAAATTGGACTGTAGTGGTATCTTTTTACCCCTCTGCAGAATGAACCAATTTGTATAAGTATATGCAGCTCCCATCGCTTGAATAATTCTCCAGGATTTTTTTTTCATGCCTGAGCATGTTAATGCATAATTGATACTTTAAGGAGATAAACTGCCAACATCTTCATTTAGGTGCCTCATGCAGTCGGACGAAGAGCCGCTTCACTTGATTTGTTAGTTTTGAAGTTTACTATTTCACGGCTGAAATAATACCTGAAGTAATCATGAACAGTGTTAGCTCACCAGTATGAACGCAGCAGATGGTAGATGGTTGGATGGATGAATGACATTTGCTTGTGTTTCCTCTTGTAGTCTACGCTGAAAGGAGCTAATGTCACAGTGTTTGGCTGCCTGAACCACGGGATGCCTCTCTTCTTACGGGAAAACTCATCATTGAAATGTGAATCAGGTATGTCTAATTTAACGTGAGTGTAAGGCTCTTCCTGGTCTTCATTTTTGAGCAACAAAAGTACTTCTCCAGCTCCTCTAACGTACACAACTGTTCATACATAATGTACTCCAACTGTTTTGCTTGAACTTCATCCATCACTTCAACTGACATCATCTTTCAGATGAACTCGCATTCATTTCTATGAGGACTTCCACTTCAACATACATCTCAACCTCAATATACTCTCACCTACACACGACTGCCATGTCAACTCCTTTCAGCACTTTGATTTCAATTGATACTTCAACCTCACCTCACTGCTTACACCTAAATTGACACTTCAACTTCATTCAGCACTTCTGTCTAGCCACGCTTTCAACATCTTTCATTATTCGTTTAAGTATTTTAACATTTTGAAATGTTTTAACGGCAAAATTTCATATATGTACATTTTCTATAAATAAACCGTAATATTTCCTTGTTAATGCTGCTTCCAATACGTGTCAAGCTCTTTCAGTTTTAAACTCTTTGATTGTTTTCTTCTGTTGCAGAATCGGTGGCTGGGTTTTTCCTTTCTGTGAACGCCTCTGCTAATATCACCAAATTGAGGATTCCCTACCCACAAACAGGCACCTGGTACCTCAGTCTGCGCTCTCTATGTGGCACTGAACATGGGTAAGACAGGCAATACTGCTTCTGTATTTCTATAGATATGTGTTTATCCTATATGATTATGCTCTGCTTCACTGGAGAACTTCAAAAGTGTATAAAAGCCAAAGTGTAAAACCGATAACTTCACATTTCACGAGTGGTTATGTGTGTAATCCATGTAGTCCAAATGTAAACAGTGTGAAAAGTGAAGTAAAAATAACAAACCGTCGTTATCAGTGAGCTTTAGAAGTGCCAGTAGGTGGATTTTGTTACCTTTGGACAGAGCCACCTGTTTCCCCGTTTCCTGTCTTTATGCTAAGCTAAGTTAGCCAGACATGAAAGTGGCATCTATCTTCTCCTCTTACAAGAAAGCAAATAAGCATATTTCTCAAAATGTGGAACTATTTTTTTTAAATGGAAAGAATGTTGTAAATAGTGTGCTCTGGAGAAGTCAACCAAGAAAATCTCCAAAACATATTTTACAAGTAGAAATTCACTGAAACCAGTTGAATGACATCAGACAGTCTCATAATCGATTCTTCAGCTCGGTCCCAGTGCCCTAACCAACCTCTATGAGACAATGTTTGTTGTCAATTACAGGAAGACAATTACAACATAGGACATTCAGTATTTCTTAAAAACCTATTTGTATAACAATCAGTAGTTTATTTACCAAAATGAACAAGTCAGTGCTCTAATGAAGACACCATGCTCACTGTTTAAGCGGTGCTGCCTGCCTCACTCAGCCACACTCTCGCCCATCTGTCACCCAGCAGATTAAATTGGGATTGGCTCCATAAATGTGCCACTGGCGCACACCTAGCATATGACATGGAAGAGGGTTAGATTTTTAGGTTTAAAAACAGATTTTTCACATTATGACATTTGCATAATGGGAAATTTGAACAGAAGGATTACTATTCATATAGGTAGAAATGTATCGTAAGAGAGATAGACACACTAGTTGTTCCACTTTTATTATGCCAAGCAGACCATAATGCATTGCACCTACAGGTACATGACATATTGTGTTTGCTAAAGGGCACAGCTCTTATCTTTTCTTGACTAGAAAACATCTCGTCTCTATTGTTTTCTCCGGCTTTATGTACAGTTTAATCCACAGATGAGTGCAACACACTCTTTCTCTGAAGATTTGTTTGAAGTCATTATGAGAAATGTCACAAAGGGAAGGAGCGGAAAATGTTGCTATTAAGTTGTCCAACACTATGTATTCACTATTCAGCAGATTGAGCTGTTATGCTGAACCCTTAATGGCACAAAAATGTGAACAGAATGAAATTAAGCAGACTTTTTTCGCCGGCCACTTGGGAGTTCCAATTGAATTTGAATAACAAATAATAGCAGATGGTACGGGACATGGTCTCATCCTCACATGAGAGCATTGCTGAGGTATGGAAATCTGGAAAACATCCACCTAGCTATGTGTTAGATTTCCACAGATTTCCACATGCTAAATTAATCAGGCCTTGTTAGAGAAGAAAATAGGTAGTGGGAATGATAGGTGCTCTTCAAGCCAATTAAGTTGAGTGATATAACTTAAAAATTGAGAAGTGAGCAGCTGCGCCAATTAAAAAAATGGGTTCTGGGGAAAGGCAAAGAAACACATGTGTTACCTCCTGGAGTTTCATTCTCTGCAACTGATTCTATAAGCTAGCATTTAGAAAATATTAAATTAAAGCACAAATATGCAACCTTTTTTCTTTTCTCCCATGTAGCATAAAAGCTTAACGCAATATTTAAAGGTCCATGTGCAGTTGTTAGTTTGTAAGCTACAGTTGCAGCTGCATAACAACAACCTCCAACAGGCCGTGAAATTCCTAAACAATGTTACCTTTAGTTGGAAATGGTTCTCTAAAAATGCAAAAAAGGATTTTGACTTTAAAAGTTGAGTTCTTTCTAATAAAAGGTAGAGTATTGGGAAGAATTCCAAGTGGGGTATCTAATTGAGATGCTTAATGAAGGTTAAACCATCACAGTCGAACTCTAGCTTCCTTGTTGGTCTATAAAGCACAGACATAATTTGTGGAAAATTACTTTTGTAATTGCTTCTGGAGATTGCACAAGCTTAACAGAGCAAAGTTGTCTGACTTCTGATAACCCTAAAATGACCTTTTGAACATAGTGCTGCAGCACAAAAAACAACAAGACTGAGTCTACGGCCACACTGACTGACCCCGCGAGGCTACAATGTGGCAGTGCTTTGACTGAATTGTGAATGTAAGCATGGTAACATGCTCACAATGACAATGCTCATATCTAGCAAGTATAATGTTTACCATGATTACTATTTTAATTGGGCATGTTAGCAACATTTGTAATTTGGAATCCATTTAAAAGTGCAACAGTAGCTACACATTTCTTCCTATATTCACCAGTGGTACTGCAGTGATGTTCCTCATATTCACATCCAACTAACGTTCTGCCTGTCTGTGACTTTTTCAGATTTGAGGCATGCACCAATGTCACCGCCGAGGTGTATATGCGCGCATACCTGACTCCATGCATCAATGACTGTGGGACGTATGGACAGTGCAAGCTTCTGCGCACCAACAACTATCTTTATGCTGCCTGTGAATGCAAAGCAGGTGAGAATTTACTTGTTACAAAGTATTGCAATGTCAGTATATTTTCCAGGCTCGCATTGAGAGCTTGTTTCCTCATTGTTTGTTGATTTGAATTTGTGCACACTTTGAATGTGAACTGAATTCAGATTAGGCGGTCTATTTATGTCTTCTTTTGATTCTATTTTAATGTCCGCTTTATGCATTCGCATTTGCTAAGCCCAGTTACAGAAGCCACTTACAAACAAAGCGAAGCAAGTTGTTTGATAGAAGTGGATGAATAATTATATAAATATGGTGTATACTCAACAATGCCTTTCATTATTAATCACTAATTAATAATTAGCAAAAAAGCGTGACTATGAATTAATAAGTGGAAATGATTTTCAGCAGTCAAAGGCTTTTTAAGATAATTTAAGATAAAACTTTCTATGAGGAAATTGGGTCATCATTGCTGCAAAGAATTTCTTATTTGTTTGAAAATACATCATGCAGAGTGACAAATAAAAAGGGCAGACAGCAAGGTGGGATGGCACAGGTCTCTTTTCAAAATTTAACTGGCAATGCAGCGATTAAATTGTATGTGCTGCTGTCCAATGAGTCATACACGGGCCTGGCATTAATCTTCTAATATAAGCCAATAAAACACTCTCTTAATTACGAACAGCTTTTCAATAAAAGATGAGCTTATGAAACTAAACAAAGCACGTCCTCTGAGGCTTTTTATTTATTTATTTTTTTTAATCCTGCCTTTGATCTTCTTTTATCAGAGCTGCTTTCTCTTCAGTTAAATTCATTGTCATACTTCACATGTGTGACTGCTTCCTGGCAGGCTCTTTGCATGCAGCACTTGCCCGTGGCCCATCTCACACTGCAAACCCTCCGTTCAACAGTGCTCACAAATATTTAATTCACACTGTCTTATCCAATTCAGCCCTTTATAAAGATCCAATTCAAAAAGCAAAGCTGGGGGTATTTTAACATAGGAGGGAGTTTACACCAGGAGGCTCTATTGTTTACAGGTTAAACAACTTCACACATATCTGTGTTGGATTGTTTTGCACAGAGAAATGTCTGTTGATAAGAAAAGGGCCCATGGAGCATTCATCTTGTCGAGAGATAAATATTTTATCCATTTTAAGAGATATTTTAAATTTTAAAGGGATGAGCTTTTTGCACCAAAACTGATTCACCCACAGTAGAATGTATTCTCATCCATTCAGCCATATGATTTAAGAAAACTTTCCTAAAGTTTTATTTAGAGTTTCAGGAAGTCAGAAACCACTTTAACTCCAGTCTCTTTTTTTTCTAACCTATAAAGCCTGCAAACACAAAAGCTCTCGACTCTCTTTGATCTCAACTTTCTTAGATCATCATAGAGTACAGTACTGACTCTGTGTGTGTGTGTGTGTGTGTGTGTGTGTGTGTGTGTGTGTGTGTGT
>CALSBV010002302.1:4855191-4894550 GCA_943590825.1 Bovichtus diacanthus
TGTGTGTGTGTGTGTGTGTGTGTGTGTGTGTGTGTGTGTGTGTGTGTTAGGCTGGGATGGCTGGGGATGCACAGACAACTCGGAGGCCTACTCCTACAGTTTTCAGCTCCTCTCCACACTGCTGCTCTGTCTCAGTAACCTGATGTTTGTCCCGCCTGTGGCCATCGCCATCCGAAGCCACTACCTGCTGGAGGCTTCAGTCTACATCTTCACTATGTTCTTCTCCACTGTGAGTGACTGCCACACAGACAAAGTGGTGCATGTTCTACCCTCTGTAAAAAAAAAAAAACAGAGTTGACCTATAAAACATTTTTTGGTCTTATACCAGCACAAACAGTTGGAAAGCTGCATTACTGCTTCATCTGCCGCTAAACTAAACTAGCATGTTCTGTAAGTACACCATCAGATGACCGCAAACTAACACACATGGACGCAAACATCGGACAATTGAAATGTATTAAAAACAATAATTGGCTTTACAAATTTTGTAAATTTGTAATTCTTTTTAAAATTATTTTAAAAAACGATTTAAAAATGTAAGAAACTATTAAAGCCTGAGCTAACACAAAACCAGATGTTTCCAGAAAGTTATAAGGATGTGACAGTGGTGGCTAAAATAACCAATTTTGGGCTAAAGTTAGACCAATCACTTCGTCTGAAAATAGTTGTGCTAAGTCAACAACCACAGAATAACATTCAGCTCGTTTTTTTTTTTCAATAAACCCAATTTTTATTTCTTTTTTCTGACACATCTGCTATAAGTTTACCCAGTCACTGCCTTTTCCCTCTCGTCTGACAGTTCTACCATGCATGTGACCAGCCGGGTATTGTGGTCTTTTGCATCATGGAGTATGACGTCCTGCAGTTCTGTGACTTCCTCGGGTCACTCATGTCAGTGTGGGTCACTGTCATTGCGATGGCCAGGCTAAAGTCCATCATCAAACAGGTAGGCACCTACTGTAGTTCTAATTATCCTGAAAGGAGACTCGAGTCATATAGTGGAAAGGAAAACATATTATTTCAATGGACCTGTAGTCTGTCAAAGAGCGGTGGGTGTAGGCACATCTCTCCTGATATTCCAACTGAATGGCCATTTTGTTTCCACTTTAATAAAACTTGTGAGCTTTTCAATATGTGAAGTTGAGTAAACTACATTACATGCACAGTGTAGGAGCCGTGAGCTATTAGATAACCTCCCAACTTTAGATCCGCCCACAAAAAGCTCTGATTGTGTCTCTAAACGGAGAAAAAGAGAAAGAGAAAAGAGAAACTAGTTTCTAAAGGGAAACTCCAGACTTTTTTGATTTGCTTGACAAATGTTACATGTGGGCAGGGATGCAGACATCTGGAATCAGACATCTTTGGACCATGTCCACTGTAATGTGTATGGCAGCACCTAGAAAGAGAGATCCATGTCAGTGATCAACAACTTGAGGTAAACAGGGATTAGAGGACTGAGAAGTAGAGCTGTAGAGCTGTGAAGGAGAGGCATAGATGAGTACCGCATATTAATAAGTTAATAATCAGAAAATCAATGTGCTAGAATCAGCGATGCCTGGTGCTAAATTCTGCGGTTGTTGACATATTGCGGTGGATAACAGTAAACACTAACAGGTGCACCTTCTCCCTGGGTCGCTCCCTGGCTGCACACCAAGATAGAGCAGTCTCAGGGAAAGTGTGTGTGTCCATATCCATAAATGAGACAGAGGGGGGGGGTGGAGTAGTGGGAGGGAGGGGGAGTGTACGAACAGCTGCTGTCCTCTAGAGTTTTCATTTTTGCTGAGCACTGCAGTACGCAGTCACTAATCAAATCGCACATGTCAGGACTGGCAAGTGGAGCTGTGTGTGTTTGTGCACCAGAGAGAGGCAGTGTGTGTGTGTCTTTGTTTGTTTGTGTATGTGGGTGTTGGTTTGTTTGTTTATGTCCATGACCGCAGCAGCAGTAGAGGGCAAAGGACCCAGGAGTACCTGATAGTGTGTGTGTGTGTGTGTGTGTGTTTGTATGTGACTTTTAGTCCTTCAAATGTCTAAAAGTCCTCACAAATATGTCAGCAGAATATCTTAAAAGGACATGTTTGCTTTTGTTTATTTCTACTTGCCGAAGGTCATTGCATCAGAATAATATAAATTGAATTTAAAGGATAATTACCTTTTATTACAACTTGGATGTCATCTCTGGAGTTTTTGCTCTCTTTTTTGAGCGGTTATGATAACTTTGTTCTCAGCAAAAATATTGCTGAGATCTGGGTCCAACGGGGCATGAACCATGAGCGTTCAGACGCTCAAAACATTTTAGCCAAATATTTTAACCAGTTTAACCACTTTACACGCATCTGAAATGTTTGTTGCACAGAAAAAAACAGTGCGTGCGCAATTAGGCAAGTGCGATAGGTCAAAGTGGAACCAGGAGGTCGGTCTGTATAATGTATAGACTGTAAGAAGTGGAAGTCGTCACCCTGACGTCTCCCATAGGGGTGTGGACAACCGCTTTGAAGCCTCGAGTTTGGCCTTTTTGCAATCACCATCTAGGTTTTTAGCAGATGCCATCTTTTGGAAACAGAAGTGACATAAGAGGGTGGAGCTAAGTAGAACTGAAGGCTAAACAAGACATTTTTAGGCGACCAAAATGTTACAATTATCTTTGATGAACTGAAAACTCATTGTGAGAGGGTTAGAGGTTACCGGGTTCGGGTCCGACCCACAGCCCTTTGCTGCATGTTGTTCCCTTCTCTCTCCCCATTTCCTGTTTATCTTCTTTGCTATTATTAAAGGCAATAAGGAAACAAAAAACAAAAAATCAAGAATGCAGGTTTATGGCACTTCCGCATTGGCTTCACTTTTCGGACCCAGGAGGTTGCCGCTTGGTAAAATGTGATGGACGTATAAAACGGACATTTCAGGTAAAAACGTTATTTTTTGCTTTTGTTTTCTCTTTCAAATGAGCTCATATGACACCATTTCACCATCAATAAATATTGTAAAGTGACATGGTCTTATATTTCGCGAATGACCAAGAGATTTGTTTGCAAGCTCTGAAAGCTTGTTCAGTAAACTTTTGTGCTCAAATGCTCTTCACCACCGTAGTGGACCCAAAAGTCGAATGATTTAAGCTTCTCAGTGTTCATCACGGCCCTTGTGACAGTTTATTGTGGCACTGGCGTTGGACATGTTGTAATCCACACATGCAAAAGTAAAGTATAAGTATTACTGTATATTAGTAAGCATGAAAATGTATGTGGCATATAAAAATAGACTTCGTACCATAATTCCCAAAGGCTTGTCCGTCACAGCTACAGATAATAATTCATTACAGCGAAACCCCTGCCTGAGCGTCCATGCCTGCACACAATTCATATATACATGCATGTTTGGGTACCCCTGTCTGATCCAGCGGTGCAGTGTGACTGATGACTGTTGCTGAGCAGAGTCCTCGGGCTGCACCCCGCTGATCCTTTCCTCCTTGGTCTGTGCCAATTAGTCCTGTTCTCCTGCAGCACGGGTCATCCCTCCCGCGCTCAGACATTCCCAATTTCTCCTCACGTTCCCTTCCAGACAGAAGAATGCAGAACTGGCCAGGCTTAAGTTCTCCCAAAGCTGTAAAGCACAGTTTATTGATTTTTTTTCCCCCCTTCTCACTTTATTTCTTTCATATCCTGTGGCTTTATGTCAAATTGTCAGCTTGACAAAAAAAAAGTTAAACTGGTATTATTTATAGCATGGGCCTCTGTTGCCAGTGTTTTGTTTTCTCGTTGGATATTGGGGCTCTAACTCACATAGAGGAAGTTCAGTTGGTGTATTGTTCTGCAAGCACTTCAACGGAGCTCAGAAGACAGTTCTTCTCTGCTCTGTGTTCCCCCACCGATGGCATGTTTACATAATGGCATTCTTTTGCCTTTTTTAAACACAGATTTGCAGGTTGTTTGTGAAAGTCGGCTCTTGTAGTAGCTGTTAACATTACGGGATATGCATTAAACCGTCTCTCAGCACAGTACTTTCTGACCTCAATGCCCCAGGCCCATTCGGTCCTACAGAAGATGTAACATTTTTAACAGTAGATCCAAAAAATAATGTCTCATTTTGGAGAAAGAAGGGTTACCTCCTGACATACTGCACTGTAGTTGTGTATAACTTAAAACAGAGTAACTAGTGCATTTGTTGAGGACTATTTTCAGCTGCAGATTAATACACATTTGGTGCTCTGGTACATATTTACTGCACCAGCACACTGTCTGTGGGATTGAGTCAAAATGAACTAGTGTGTGTTTTCATGATAATGAAAAAACATGTTACCCAGGGCAACAGTGTGGCTCATTGATGTGTTTTTAATGTGTGGAGAAAATTACAACTTTGACAGGTTTTTTTGTTCTCCAAACGCTGTGATTTGTTGTTCTCTGACCAAAAATATCCTGTTATTTACTTGGGTAGTAACAGTGTTCATGGAGGACTGTTATTGATCCATTGTTTCTTGTCCAGGTGCTGTATCTGCTGGGAGCGATGTCTCTGTCCATGGCTTTGCAGCTAGACCGTCACGGTCTGTGGAACCTGCTGGGACCCAGCCTGTTTGCTTTGGGCATCATGGCCGTGGCATGGGTAAGGGCAACTCATATATTTACTCCACTGTAGACCAGTAGCCTACAGCTAAAAGTGGGTTTATTACATAATGAGTTTACAAATGAACTGTTCCAAGTTAAAACAGTTAATGGGAATATAGCGACAACGCCTTAGTTAACTATTTGTAACTAAATTATAACAATATTAGCTTATTAGTCTTGTATTTCCGAGGTAAAGACAGAGTTTCCCCCAAAAAATGTTACGTCTTACAGTATATGGTCTACAAGGGATAAAAGATGATTTATTTGAATACATAATGTGTGTTTGACATTCATAGACAAGCTTGTTCAAACATGCAGATGAAATGTGTCAGCAGTGTCCCTCTATTGTTCCTCACGCTTGTAAGTGTAAAAGGATTTAATCCATCATTTAAGCTTAGGGCTGGAACATGTGCATGGCTAAAAACGAAGGGTTTCTGACCAATGAAGCTGTTTTACATTAGCATGGAAAGGACTTTAAAAGTTTTCGGCCTGTGGGTATTAGTCATGGGTTGTAGTTCCATTATAAGTCAGCTTGTACTTCCACTGACTCTTCTACGAGTCATAATGTGCTCCCTGAACTGAGAAGATAAAAAATAATAGTCTTTCAAGCAAGGTTCTTGGGGGAAAAAAAGCCTTTAACACCAAACCTCTGACATGAGTTAGAAAACAAGGTTTGTGGCTTCCTTGGAGAAAGCTTTGAATAAAGTGTGGGAGTTGTAGCTCTGAGAGTTATCTGTCTGTGAGCTGGAGGATCCTACAGAAACTGTGGAAGATGAAGTACTGTTTAATTCCAACATGTAAACCCTCCAGTTTTAGGAGACAGTATATTCTAGCATAGAGGAGGTTCTATTCTTCAGGATTCATGTAGGGTACGACTGTATCATTTAAATGTGAGTGTATGTGGACATTTACATAAAGCCACTGGCTTCCAATATTTGGCTCGTTTTACTATAAGGCTCCGGCACATTTGTAATTCAATTATAGATGGGCTTATTGATGTATGTTATTTGACAAATATGTATAGAATATCATGGTCTGGTTTACTGTCAAATATAATCTTCAGAAAAAAAAGAAAAAGATTGAAACACAGAGACATAATCTTCCTATAGGCCGTGACACACTAAGCGGTGTGTCGCGCACCGCCTGCACTCTACAGCCCTGCCGACAGGCTGAGTCAGCAAAATAAATCACTCTGATTGGCTGTTCAGTTTAGGCGAATCAGTGCACGAGAAGAGAAACGGACGTGAGGAAATCAAACACGCGACCAAAGTGAAGTCTCTTTTAATTTTTAATTTTTAATTTTTCATATCATTTATGTACACGGATATTTTCACAATTACACGGCCACCTGGAATGACGTGTTAAGCGAGAGCTTTGTTTTAATGTGTGAATCATAACAGCGGCTTGTATATTTGCAGTCTTAGGTCTTGCGGTTCACTTTTTCTAATTATGAATACAGATTACCGCCGCCTGCTGTTATTAAGAGTTATTTCCTCTCACGCAGGCGCAGAAAGTATGTGCTAGTTTGCGATTGGCTGTAATCTTTGCGGTGTGTCCAAATGCAAGTTTTTGGCCGAGACGCAGCAGTCTTCTCTGTGGCCACTAGTTCTTTGATGTCTGTCTGGTGTGTCTGGGTCTTCAGGCGATGAACACACACTAACTAGCCACAATAGTTAACTCAGCACAACAACCTTTCCATTAAAGCTCACCTGCATCTCATGCTAGTGTTGTCGTTTTTTTTTTTTTCAAAGATAAACCTGTGCTCATGCTTTGATTACTGGGCACTTCATAATTTATCAGCTGTTCAATAGCGTATGTCTGCCTTTCAGCACTCCCTCCTCATTGCCTCAGTTTGAGCGCCGCACATTTTCTACAAGAGCCCTTTCATTTCAACTTGTCATGTTTCTGCAAAGCCTGGCATTCTGAACGTTCCCAGACAAAACTGAATTAGATCCGTCAAGTGAAGGGCACCAAGCGTCTGCTGCTCAGCTCTGCAAAGGTGTCATGAGCAGTAAGAAGGAGGGGAGAAGTTCAAATCTGTCGATGCCAAATATCCCTAACTCTCCAAACTAAATGAGGTCCCTGACTTTTATACATGAAAAGATCATCCTGGTCTGAAATTGTGCAGTTTCAATGGGACGGGAGCAGTAACAACACATTTCATGTTTCTCTTCACTTGGCGTCACATAGATTATTAGTCTTTAACCTAAAATGCATACAGAATAATAACTCAATCAGAGCCATTTTACTGCCAGAATACATGTAATTATTTGTGTCATTCATGAACGGCTTACATTTCCCTCGACAATGTCGGGATTCTTTCTGGTAAAAAAAAAAAAATTTAATGCAAGCAATCAGTGTTTATGAACCGATGAAAATAGAGTCTGAATTCAATAATGAAGCACTCTCTGAACGCTGTTTAGAAAGAAATGAAATAAAATGTCTCTCTGTGCCACACGTTCAGCAAAGAATGAGCGAATGCTCAGTATTAAACAAACAGAGACATCATATACAGTTACTGCCAAAAAGGGGCATAAATAGCAAACTAGCCAAAGCAGTGACTGGCCAATTACTGATGACCAATTTAAAACATCTGTCAGCTGATTAGGATCCTTGTGAGGGACTTTATGCTGTGGCAGTAGGCATGAATGCAAATTTCAGACAACAAAAACCAACGGAGATTTATGAAAAATCCTGTCTTTCTCTTCCTCCAATCAAAGTAAACTGCCTGCTGCTCCCTCACTCACATCCTATTGGTCTCCATTTTTGAATGTCTGCTGCCTGTGTGATCTCCTACTTCAATATCCTGCTTTGACATGAAATGTGTTTAATTAAATTAAAGAAAGAAGAACATTAAACTAGGTGGCCTTTGGGTTATGGGTCCCTTAGTTTCCTAATCATTTTCTGGAAATAAATTGATATGCAACTGTTGTTTCTTGGAAAGGACAGTTGAATTTGAGACTAATTATAGAAAAAACATTTTATTTAACAGTTTATAGCATAAGCTAAGGCAGTGTCTTAAACTGGAAGTGTGCTTTTTGTGCAGACCTCCCAAATCTCAACAACACATAGTGTTGACCTGCATTGTGTCAGCAGGTTTATTTAAAAAAAAATTAATGAAAAAAAAAAAAAAAAAAAAATCCCAATACTCAGGAGTAAACTGATGAACGTAGATACAAAAATAAATGTTTTTTGTGGTTATGTGTGGTTGTACATTTAACAAATATGATAATAGATTAGAAAAGTATTTACCTTGGTAAGTAAATGGATCTCAGTATTTCAAGTTTTTGGCCTTCAACCTGTACAACTAGTCGTTACCACATGAACTATAAAATGCATTTAAACTACAGTTTGCTACTTTAAACTTGATGAAAAAAATTGGTCATAACACATTGTTTTATGTGTCTCTTGGCCTGTCAGACGGTACGCACCATCCGTCGGCGGCGTTGCTACCCGCCCACCTGGAAGCGCTGGGTGTTCTTCCTCTTCCCGGGCACCATGATCGCCACGTCTGCCGTGGCCCTCTACGCCTTTGTGGAGACGGAGGAGAACTACTTCTACATCCACAGCATCTGGCACATGCTGATCGCCGGGAGCGTGGGCTTTCTCCTGCCGCCTCGCGCCAAGCCCGACGCCAAGGTGACCCCGCTGAAGCGTAGGCGGGGCTGCGGCTATCAGCTGTGCGTTAATGAGCACGAGGAGCTGGGCCTAGTGGACCCCGCCATCATCTCCATCAACAGCATCTGTACCAGCTGATAAACTCCCCACTCCCAGCCTTTTACCTTAGAGACACTTCATTGCCTTCTTTTACTTGGGAAATTCACACACGGGAAATTAAGCCACAGAACTTGAAAAAGCAATGTAAATACTTTAATGCAGATGTGACACATTGGATTTCTTTTTTTGGTTGTAATTGTCATGGTTATTACTATCAATACAACTGTAATTATTATTATATATAGTTAAAGTTGTTCTGATGAATTGTGGGTGTACAGTGACACACTGTTGTTTGTGAATATGTATTTAAAGTCAAAGCTGAAACACTGCTGCTATCTGACGGTGACTGTAAAACTGCTTCTGTTGGTTATTTATTGGTGGTCTTGTGAACAGGCCAATTGTTGTACTGTTGGGGCACAGATCAGGGGGAGACGTGGGGGGTCATTTCTCAAGGGCACGGCTTTTCTGAAATTCTTTTCGAATATATCTTTTGCACTGAGACACAAAAATGTTATTCTGTAAATTTTTATAACGATATAAACTACAGTGGGCATCACAAATGTAAAACCTAGTTGTCATGTGGAATGTTAGACTGTCTTTTAAAATTGCAATGTATCGCTTTTACACGAATGTGCAGATTGTGCTTGATGGGAACAATTCCAAAGTCCAGCTGCCTGTTGAAAGAGAAGAGGGGAGGCAGGAATATTTCAAAGACCTCAAACCAAGACCTCACCTCCCTGTTCTTTTCTGACAGGACCTGTGTGACACCACATTCATAAACAATAAATGTTTCCTTTCTTGCCTCAGTATCACTTCTGCTTTCGAAGCCTTTAAATGTAGTGCAACTTTTGAACCTCCCACAAAGACATCATATTGCAATTCCTGCTCTAATGGAAGCCAGCGGTACTCAGACAGTGAGATGAGACGCTGTCAACTACATCCTCCCAGGAATAGAACAAGAGATAAATAATTCTCCTACAGAGCAGCAGTGTGAGGGCAGCTTCAGAGCATACTGTCGATATGTAGCCTCTCTCTTATATAGGGAATATGGCTCTTTGCTTTATGCCTTATTAGGCGTGATCCATCAGCAGCTCCTCAGTATTTATCATTCTGTGTGCATGCCCGTTCTTTTTCTATCAAATTATAGTAGAAAAGAAAGTTGGGAGAATGATTTTTTTTTTTATAAGCTAAAATTGGAGGTTGTACTTCGCCTTGACACTAATAAACACGTGTTAGAGTCTACAGCCATGCTAGCACCTCTGTGAGGCTGTACTTAAAGGGGACGTATTATTCTCACTTTCAGTTCCATACTTGTATTTTGGGTTTCTACTAGATGTTGCTTTGATGTTCAAACGACACATTCCTTTTCTCATACCGTCTGTCTGAATATATCGGTATTCTCCCTCTGCCTGAAACGCTCTGTTTTAGCGCCTGTCTCATTAAGCCAACCTCCCTACAAAGCCCAGCTGACTCTGATTAGACTGCGAGAAATATATTCCGCATCTTTGCAGAGGTGGAGATACTCAGATGGGCGGCGGTATATTCTAATGAGCCTGCATGGGAAGTGGAGAAAATCTCATCCCCTGCCTCGATCCCATGGGACCGAGGCGGTTGGCACAGTAGGCACTCCAGATAACTTACATCAACATGTTAACAATGATCCCGCTAACATGCTGATGTTTAGCAGGTATCATTGTTAAGATGTCAACCATCTTAGCTTGTGGTATTAGCATGCTAACATTAGCTAATTAGCACTAATCACAAAGTACAGCTGAGGCTGATGGGGAATCTCATTCGTTTTGCCTTTATTTGGTCATAAAGTATTAGATAGATGACCAGATGATGGTGCTCGACGAAAGGTCAGAGGATCAATTTCATCTTCTAGGGACCATGAATGTGTTTACCAAATTTCACAGTAATTCATCCAATAGTTGTTTTTGATATTTTAATACAAAACCAAACAATTAAAGCTCTAAAGAATAGTTTTAGGAAACATGTTACTGTAATATTCATTCTTACCAAGCATTGGATGAGAGGACTGATACTACTCCCCTCTGTAAAACATGTTGTTTTTAACACTTGGTATATTGTACAGATTCAACAAACAAGATAATGTGTTAATTGTAATGACATCAATAAAATATAAGCACAATTAGACAAAACCTAAAAAAAAAAAAAATAATAACACAAAGACACTTAGATGATAAAAATGTGACAAAAAACAAACAAACATACATAAAATCAAATAATAAGACAAAAAATAAATACAAATAATGTTTTATTCCTTCAAGGTTTCCAGTGATACAAACACACACACGCAAAGCATATATATACAGGGCAGGATAGAGGAGGAGGAAAACTAATTCCTAATTTTTACCAGAACTGCCACTGCTGCAACTTATTATGCATCAATTCTCCAAGTGTTTCTGTCGAGCTTTGAAAATGTGATGGAATGAGGTCACTGGGGGTCATTTAAAGTCCTAACATTAACTTTTCTCCGTCAAAAGGTGTGTGTGTGTGTGGGGAGGGGGAGGGGGGGGGGGGCACAAGATAATAATGTGTAATATGACTAATACACAGTGGAATTGATTCATGCTTTTACCTACATTTTCTTGAATCATACTCACATTTATATCCTTTATATAATTTTCTTATATTAAAGATTATATATTAAATTGAACAAGGTACCCACACAACCTATATCATAAAAAAGAGTCTTTGTAGCTCTCTTCGTCTTATCAAAAAGACATTGAAATCGGCCTTTTCAATTTTTTAGTTCCAGCAAGTTCCAGGAAAAGTGCCATTGAAATGCAAAATCAAACACTGGTTAAATCAACACACAACTTTGTGAAGCTGTATATATTTCAGGGCATTTCTCTGTCACTCCCCTGCCACTTCATTGAATGGAAATTTGTGAAATAAGAGACTTAATATTCCAAGTGGAGAGTGCACCCCTTGGCAGAAATAAAAGGCCTGTGACTGTACTTAATGAGACGAATTACACCAAAATGACAAGGACTTAGATATTGAAATTACAAACAGTGGATATCTCTGTACTTCCACCACACAGAGAAAGTAGTTTCTTTGTATTCATGGATTCTTGGCTAACATATCTAACAGGATTATTACTCTGACACACCATAACCTATAGCACTAGAGCAATTTCAGCTCGGCTTATTTGCATGGCTGTTTTTCCTTCAGTCAGAGTACAGAGCTACAGCGCTGTTCTGCAATATGACGAGACACATTCCCAAAATCCTTTAATGGCAACACTTTGCAAGAACTGATTCTCAAAACATTCATAAAATGTAAAACGCCTGTATTATAAATACATTTTTTTTTTAATATTCCTGATTATTAAAGCTCACCTTACAGGTGTGCCAGCTTTCAGTGTTACACATTTGTATACGCCATTCTTAATATAACCTGCACAAACAGATATCTGTTTCCTAAGATTTATTAATTTATTGCTGTGCCATGGCTACGTGTTGTTATAAGTTGAATGTGGCTGTGTGTTGCCCAAGAAGAATTTCCCTTCTGGGACAATAATGCACATATTATCTTATCTCTTAGTTCAGAGAGTGGGAGTTAAAAATCAACACAATACTTAACCAGAGATACAAAAAGGAACAATAGATGCTCCTAAAAGTGCAGGTGCTGTCAGAAAGATTGAGAGCTATTGAACAGTGTAGAGGGAACGCTCTTGAACATGAACTTACTCCAAACATGAACCAACTGCCTCAGCAAGAAAACTACAGTTTGTCCTACAACTATATTCAGTTTAGGATTTAATTTCCAGTTCAGTGTCAACACAACTGCACAGTACAAGCATCCCAGAGCTAGGAACTATCACAGAAAAGCAGTTTGTGCACCACTTGTATCCAAGGTCAACACATAAAGATGCACCTGTTGGTTTAAAGGTCTGATTGATGATGATTTCAGACTCTTTTCATGCAAGAGGGTTTGAATTTGAAGAAAGCCTAAATGATGCATTCAACCTACAGTGTCTGTTGCCCACCATTAAACATGTTGGTCAATCTGTAATGGTTTGCACATCCATCTGGTGAGAGTCGTCAGGCCCAATGTTTGTTCTGCACGATTGCATAGCAACAAGGAAATATGATGCCATTTTCTAGGACCAGATGTACTCTAGGGTGCAAACACTGGTCCATAATGATGATATGACAGATGTTAGTGTAGGTTAAGTTAATCAGTTACAATTGGATGGGCCAATGTTATTACAGGAGATAAACAAATAGTTTCAAATTTTTCTTCATGGACAGCTCAAAGCTTGTCCAACTGTGTTCCAACACAACTGTCAGGGGGAGAAGCTTTGGCTTTTCCTGCGTCTTCTCCGTCGTGCTGTCGCTCACTGAAATTTAGCTTGAAACGGTAACATGCCTCAGAATGTCTGACTCATGAGTTGTGATTTTAATATAAATGAGAGATTAGTGAACGTCCATGGGGGAGATAGAAAATAGAGAGAACAAACATCAATGCGGTTGTTACAGCTACTGTAGCTCTACCAGCTAGAGGAGGCACATAAGCTCTTCTTTAACTGCAACAGCAAACAGTTCAGAGACTGAGGGGAAAGTGGAGACTCTTGAGTTTTATCTCAGCTACTGAACTCAGGGCTGCAGGTTAAATACTGTACTGGGAAACAAGCCCAGCAACGAACATAACAGTTATAATGGGAGGGGGAGGAGGTGGAAGTCTACTGCAGGGTTTCAAACCTGGAATATCATTTTTCCAATGGGCTGATGCACACTAATACTGTATTGTTTTACTTCTCTCCTCTCTAGATATCCCTAATGGCAGCCAGTTCACACTGCACAGCCACTACCTGCTGGTCTGATCACACACTTGCTTTCAGTGTGCAGCCAATCGATATCATGGTACTGTTGTCTCTGAGGACTCCTTATGCTGCTGTATTAAATTATATTTTGTTATGGACTTGCAGGTGATTCTTTTACTTGTAAGTTCTTTGCTTGTTGCCTTTTTTGATTTATGTAGTTTAGAGCTAGGGCAGCAGCATGGCTCTATGGTTGGTCCACCACTTTGTTTCAGACTGAAATCTCAACAGGTATTGGATGGATTGCCCTTAAATTCGGTCATTCATAGCGCCCAGAGGATGAATCCTACCGACTTTGGTGAATCCCTGACTTTTCCTCAAGCGCTTCCATGAGGTTGACATTTGTGGTTTAGAGTGAAATGTTTTAATTATTGCATAGGTTACCATGACATGTGGTACATACATTCATGTGCCTCTTCTGGCTGAATTGCATTCACGTTGACGATCCAATGACTTTTCATCTAGTGTCATCATCAAGTCAAAATTCTTATTCATAAACCAGTACTTTTATGGTTTATGGCTGAATTGCTGCTAAACTAGCGACATTCCTATTAGCTCCAGCTGCATCTTATATTTAGTGATAATTAGCAGATGTAGCTTACTAGAATGCGAAGATGGTGAACGTGGAAGGCTTGATATTATATTATGTCTTTATCAGTATGGTCATTGTGAGCATGACAGCATGCTAACATTAGCCTTTAGCTCAAACCACGGCAGTGTGGCAAAGTACAGCTTCACAGAGCTTCTAGCATGCAGACTCTAAGTCTTATTTGTAGACATATGTGCAGATAAACATTTATTGAAAATGTATCTTTTGACACAAATTATATTCATATCTTGATCATTAAAAAATATAAAGGGCCAACAAAACACATAAACCAGCTAGTTTTGTTAAAATTGCTCCACTGAATGTGATTAAAAGTGAAGGGAACAATGTGTGTCTATATTGCTATTGTTTTACAGCTAGAATTGTTCCCCAAATTACATCTTTGATGCTCATATTAAATATTCAGATGTCCTGTGGATTTTGTTTATTAGAACTGGAAGCAGACTTACTCCACATATAAGACCAGCTCACAATTACAAACATCATTACTGAATTGTGTGGTTGAATTATGTAGTCTTTTCTTGACATGTGTGCACGCTGAATGCTGATTAATCAACTTCCGTGTCCCAAGAGCACTTTAGTCCTGTCATCATGAAAGTGTTATTGATTATTGCTGGCATAGATCATCATCTGTTAATTCTTGATAAAAAAATTTTTTTTTGTGCTTTACAAACAAAAGATTGAAAAGGACAAAGCTCAGAGCCACTAAGTATAAACCTGAGCTTCTTTAGTTCTATGTGCTGTATGATATCTCTTAACCATAAGATGTAACTAGGAGGTGTTTTTTTCAAGTTTAGGAGAACTAGCCTGCGTGCTTATAACATTACAAAGGTTGCAATCTTTAATTAGCACCCCTAAGAGGACTATCCACTCCTGGGAAGCCGAATATGGCAATCGAAGGATCAGGTTCTTGGGTGGGTAATAACCCACATAGAGTTTGATAGAGTTTGGAAAATAGTTTTCTAGTAGTGAGATCATTTAGGACAGAGCCAGGCATGTGTGCCAGAGTAGCAGGGAACTGCTTACAACAGTTACAAATCATATAAGTCTACATTAGGAAATATTTTGGCAAGTTATACTGAAGAATAATGAAGACGATGTAGTAGCTAAGGTGGATTTTAAATAAGTCCTAAATAGAGAGGTATGGAAGGGTGATAACGGGGCAGATCTGAATAAGTAGCTTCACATCTCTGATTTGGCTGCACGCTCTGCTCCTCCTCCGGATTCCTGTCAGCACATACTGAACCCAAACACATCCAGCAGACAGCCTGGCAGTCTGATGGGACTAGAAAGGTCATGCTACATTTCAGATGCTGTGTAGAGAGGCATTGGCCGAATGTTGGAGCTTTGAAATGTAATAAAGTCTGTCCTGGGTATGGTATATACCGTGTGCATCCCCACACAAACATCTGTCCTACAGGACTAAATGATGGCTGGCTTTTGAAACTGTGGAAAGCCTCCTGGTTTGTAGAGTGCTAATGATGCTCGCAGTTTAACATGCAATCATTTTTCGCGGCTTCAAAATGAAGGGTCCTTGTCCTTGTAACAATATCATCAGTAATTATAGTTGCAGGAATTGTACCAATGTACAGTATAATTAGGGGAGCAAAGGTGAGAAAATCTCTTTTAATTAACTGAAATCACAGGTCCTCATGTACACAATATTTAAAACAAAGAAAGGATTCTGGGGAAGTATTTATGCGTACACTCAAATGAGCTTTTTTAATATAAAGGTGAATTTTCCCTTCCTAAATTTGCCAGATCGCAGACAATATGACATTGATAATTCTACCCCTTAAAGAAAGCAGTCAAGCAGTATGTTTTGGAGTCAAAACCGTATATAGCAGCGTATTGTTATCACTCCTCAATGTCAACACTCTGTTGTGCATGTTGAGTGTGTTTTAAAGTCTATCACAGTTTCATGCAAGTTAACAATTAGACATGCAGTAAGAGCCTTCGTAAAATCAGTATCTTTGATTTGTTATCAGTATAAAATCTCATGTCTTGTATAACTGAAACTTGAAAAATGTGAAAAGGGTCGCTCATAGTGAACCTAAATAGAAATATCACCTGAATCTGCTTTATGAAGCTTTATGTCGAGTTGAGTTATGCCTGTTTAGTAAAAGTAGCAATACCTCAAGCAAACTATTCCATAATTGTACTTATATTGCACTTATGTAACCCACAGATGCATTAGCAACAGCATGTATTTGAAATATCAAAACCTCATAGGGTAGCAAGATGATCCCTGAGCAATCTGTTTGTTTTGGATGAAAGTGCAAAAAAGTACAATACTTGCCTCTTAAATGTAGTGGAGAAGAAGTATGAATTATTATGTCATGGAAAGCTTGCACCTCAAAACTGCACTTAAATAAAAGTATTTGAGTGGCCACATGCCAATCAATGTGTCCAAAGTCTATTTATTTGGACTATTTCTTGACCCAGTCCTGGTGACTAAAATTGTTTTTTAAATTTCCCTATCTTTCCAAAATCTCCCCATTTGACTTTAGCAAATTGTCCATGTTATGAAGAGCTTCATGTTTATCTTTGCAAAGACTTGAGAGGGTTGCCTCTAACATCTTTAGACTAAGGGCAGCAGCCCCAGTTTATTTTCAAGCAAGGGAAAATGAACAAAATATTGCAGATTTAATTTGAAATGTCTCTCATTTCCTCTTGGTTTTGGCAAAGATGTCAAATTGAGAATACATTCTTATTGAAATTGCTGCTGAGAGTGCAGTTTAAGTTTTTCTTGGTTTTTTGACATAAACAAAGACCACGAGACGTGATTGAAAGCCCCAAAACCTTTGAGCTTTGATAACTCTGTTACACACATTCCAAATGTACCAGGCCGCTCTCACCTGTGCTGCAGCAGGCTCTGGTAGGGTAAGATATCATTTACCCCGCTGCTTTCATTTCTATTTTTAAAAGCATGTTGCTTATGGACGGTAGCTTTCCCAAAAGTTCTCCTATTTTATAATTGCAGGTGAGCCAAAAGCATTTTCTGCTGGTCCGTGGTAGTTATTTCATATCATGAGACACATCTGGCCTCCCTGTTGCCTTCTGGGGCTTTTGCATTATGCTAAATAGTCAAACTTATCAGCACACCACATGTAGGCTTGTGCCAGCTGCTGAGTGTTATGGAATTATGAAAATCACTTTTAAATTATAGGATTAATTTTTTGCAAACTTTGTTAACAAACGTTGTACCTGCTGAGGTTGTCATTAGTAATTAGTGTGTTTCTCACATAGTCTGTGAAGTTTGCAGATTTATTTAACTCATTCACATAAAAGTGTTCCATCATATCACATTATTATTCTTATTATTATAATTATTATTATAATTACTTTTCTCATCTTTTGAAACATTTAATTTTTCATTTCATGTCATTTCTTCAAAATTCAAATTCTGTGAAGTTATTGGCTAGCTGCTGTTGTTTTTATTATTGTGTCTGGTGGGTGCAGTGCCTGTTACAGGAGTCATAAAAACAAGCATCCCTGAAGATTAAAGTTGATATGACAGCAGGGTTTTTTTATAGCACTCATCATTCACTGCCTTCTTTTCGACAGCGAGGTCTGATGTGACCTGTGCTGTGATCTGTTCACAGGGTGCCTGTCACTCATGTCAGGCTCATATCTCAAGTTGCGGCCTCTGAGGCTGCTGGAGGCCAACAGAGCACATCCCAATTTTTTTATGTTAGTTTTTCTTTCAACGAATTTGTGTGGGACTGAAATACCTAAACAGCCATTGGGTGTATTTGGACACACACTCATATCCCTCAGCAACACATTCTGACACCCAACTTGTCAAAAACGGTTGCCCCCTGAGGAGGAATCCTACGCACTTTGGTGATTCCCTGTCTTCTCCTCTAGTGCCACCAGCAGGTCAAATGCTTCACTTATCCAGTGAAATATCTCAACTACAACTAGATGGATTGGCACAAATCTTTGTACCGACATTCATGGTCCCTAGAGATGTATCTTAATGACTTTAGTGATCCCCTGGTTTCCTCTAGCGTCACCACGAAAGAGACATTTGTGTTTTTTAAGCCAAATGTCTGTACTGTTCAATCAGTTGCCATTAGATTTGGTAAAGACATACATGTCCCCCTCACGATGAATTGTAATTACTCTCCTGATTTTTATCATATACTATCATATACTTTGTTTTCTGACCAAAAACCTGCAAAACTAATGAAATTTCCGTCAGTTTCAGCTATACTTTGTGTTAAGTGCTAATTAGAAAATGTTGGCATTATAACAAAGATGGTGAACATGGTAAACATTCTACAAATATCAATTATGTTTTGTAATTGTGAGCATGCTCACCTTAGCCTTTAGCTCAAAACCCTGTTGTGTCAAGATGTGACCCGCCAGAATCGCTGCAAGGCTTGTTTTGTTTGTACAGATAGTTTAGGGTGTACCGTGAGCCATATCCATTATCAACATGAACCAACAGCAGAAGATATCTCACTCTGATTTGATTGGATTTGATAAATTGTGCCGTTAGATGCTGTTTTACTTTCTTTTCCTTGTCCGTCTGTCAGCCTGATATATGTCGGTTTGACTCAGCCAAATGCCATTGTCGGAAGGCTTTGAAGGTAATATGATTAACTACAGAATGTTTGATTATGATGTTATGTACTTTCCTCATAGGTTCCACCCAAAATCTCTACCTGGTGCTTTCTAATGGTGTAGAGGCAGATGGGGATTTGAGTAACTGTTCTGTGTGTCTGGTGTGCATCTGTGTGCTGCTGCTCCCATGATGCTACAAGTAACTATGCCTTAACAAGCTCCACAGCCAGCATGCAGTTCCACTCCTGTGGAGAGCGACATATCCTGATTGGCTCATTCTTCGCTATAGGCCCATAGTCTTGCCAATTAGGGGCTCGGAGTATTGCTCTGGGAGGTGAGGGACAGGGAGCCCAGCAAGTTGGGTCAATCACTAGGTCGAGTCAGGCCATCTATGACAGCTTGTTGGGTTTTTCCATGGAGAAGATGGTGTGGTGTTGTTACACTGGAAATGCTGTGTTTTGTAAAGCAATTTTCTTCTTAGTTTTTGACAGTTAGGGATGTGCCACTATCCTGGAAATCATGGAGCTGATACTCACACAGTTGCAAGTTGAGAAAAGTGGAAATGTGCCAATGCTGAGCCAGTAGCAGCATTTGCTTTATTTGCAATATGGAGCTTTTTGGCATTAAGATAGAAATATAAAAGAAATTGGGTCTATTCCAAATTATCAAACCATGCAGGTCTTGATCTCCTTGTTCACCTGGAATTGGATCTCAGTGATGTTCGGGATGTTTTGTGGTAGAGACATTTCCTCACGGGGTTACATCTGGTGAGAATGAGCAGGTGGAAATGATGTCGAAAGGCAGCCAGAAACCAAAAAAAAGGAAGTTAAGTGGGTGGCAAAGATAAAAATGGAGATAAAACATGTTCATTAACAGCTCATCGAGATGATACGACCACTCACAAGACTGTCTTTTTAAGCTGTAGGTGACAGACGTGTGAAATATTTTACAGGTTTGGTTTGCGAGCCTGCACACTCCGCTTCTCTTTTTGTCACAAGCCTGTCATTTGCTTGTGCAAAGACTCCGAAGGTTCCCAAACTTTAAAACAAAGTAGTGTCTTACAGAAACCCCCAGATTCACACAAACAAGTTTGGCACATGACCAGTTCAAGAGTGATCTTCTCTTCTAGTTCTAAATATGTAAAACTATCCAGGAATTGCAACAAGCCTCCTTTTTTTGTAACTCTCCTCCTGAACGGCCAACAGAAGCGATGTCTGATCTGATGCCCTATCAGCAGACAGCATCATTTGGCAGTGTCTTCAAAACTGTTGAAAAATCGTTGTTGAAAAATGTTACCTTATCACCTCACCATTATGTTACCATCAATGGCCCAATGCTGTTCAGGTGAACAAGCTAGGTGATTGCTAACTACCTAGGTTAGCTTGGAATGAAAATGGTTGCAATATTAACTACTTGGTTAAGGGTTAGGGAGCTATCGTGGTCATGGTCAAAAAACATTGACTGTCTGTATGGAAAACTGAAATGATAAACCACATAATTGTATTTAGCAGGAAAGGTTTCAGTATACCTACAATATAACCTTCAGATTTATCTTATCATTATTAATTAATTTCAGTTTTAGGAACATCACAGCATGGATAGTTCCTACAGCGAGTGAGAACTTTAACTTAAGTGCATCATTTCTTAGTTTGTCAAGGGGAGGAGGATGTACCCTAACCCTAACCTGCTAAAGAGACTGTTGGAATTAATATGTACAATAGGGAGACATAAAAAATGTATTTTATGATGACGAAGCAGCAGTACTTCTCACTGTGCTAGACAGAAAGACAGTGTACTGGAGTCATAGCGGGGAGGTGATAAAAGCATAAATAATTATATCAGCATTATTAAATAGGAAGACTAATCTTATCTTTGTCTTGTTGTCAAGCTGATAAAAGTCATGTATGATCCAACATTTTTCGGCAGTTCTGCAGCATGTTCAACCATCGTCACAGCAATGAAAAGAAATGTTACGTTTCTAAATACAATTTACTTGAGGGTTGAAATGTGCTTCGACAATATCTCTTAAAAAAATGCGGATGTGTTAGAAAATGTGTTTTCCAGTGTGCAGGGATTCAAACAAAAATATACTGCCTAGATGAACAGAAATAGAGAGTTTGGTATAAGTAACATTTCAGTGTTTCACTTTGATTTACTTTGTGCAGATGCACACATCAGCATTATGTAAAAACTGCCTTCGTCAGAGCGTCTTCCTCCCACTCACAAAGGGAGACTGTTAAAGTTCATACACATATTCCACCGTCATCAACCGGCATATACATTATGAACCAACCAGTACGTCACAGCATGCAGACATTCTGTTAGCCTGGATTTCAGTCTTTTTTAGAGGGAGAGAAATTGCAGTGAGAAGAGATCATTTCACTTCATCTGCAGAGGTAATGAACACTGGTGCACCCCAGAGTGCATCCTTAGTTCACTCCTATATTCACATTTCACTCATGACTGCATTGCAAAATATGATCGGGACTGCATCATTAAATTAGCAAGCAGCAAAATTGATTGAGGGAATTTAAAATAATGATGAGTCCTATTCATAGAGAGGAGTTACAAGGGGGTGAAGTGAAAATAAAGTTGATTTAAATGCCACCAAGACGAAGGAAATCCTTCCTGACTTAAAGTTAAACAGCAGAAAGCACACTTCTGCTGGTGTAAAGAAATTGTATTTTTTTCACATTATTAGGAGTTCAAATGTCCAAGGACCTCAAATGTCCTCACTGCATAGCCATTGTCAGACAGGCTCAGCTACTACCGTTTTAAAACAGTCAAGATTTCCTGAAGTCTAGTATAAAACTGCACTGATGAGGCGGAGGATGTTATAGACAAGGCCGTAAAAACAGCACATTAAACAGCTCTGGAACACAGTTGCCATCTGTGGGTGTCATTTAGGTGGCGTGATGAGGAGAGAGTCACAGATGCAAAAATCAACAGGGCGACAGACTGATGTCTCCGCTCTCATCCGGGAGATGCTATCCCTGGAAGTGCTACTCAGACAGAAATGCAAAGTATGTTGTACCAACAGTTAACTCTGACAATGTGTTGCACAGCTTCACTTAAATACAACAAGCTATTGAACTATTTATTGCATTTGCTTTAGAAGTGATGATCGATAAATCGGTACAGTTGTTTAAACAAGTAACGATGGCAAATTTAATGTTTTTCTGTGTTTTTTCTATTATGCTAAATTGAATATCTTAGGGGAATGGATTGTTGGTCGGAAAAAAAAACAAGACATTTGTCATCTTCAAGCTTGTGGTGGGCTTATATTTTGACATTTCATAGACCAAAAGATTGATCAATTCATCAAAACAAGAACTGACAGATTAACTGGTAATGAAAGTTAGTTGCACCCCATTTGTCTTGTTTTCATGTAAATGGAAAATAACCACTTTTATATAATGTATAAATAAATCAAGTAAATTGTATATCTATATAGTTTTTTTTATATTTCCAGTAGTTGTATGTGACTACAATAAATATATTAATTGATACATTGTCCATAATACAGGGCCAGACATGAATGCTAATGTGTTCATAATTACCTTGTAATTGTTTTGGAAAATGACAATATAATGGGAAGAAAACTATACATTTACAAAGAAGGAGTTAGAAAGTCATCACTCAACTCATTAGGGATCACTTTTGCTGAGACAATGGATCCTCATGTTTGAGCAGATTTTTTATGCGTTTCTCGCCTAAGGTGCCGGGTTGATTGTAAAACCTGAGCCATGGTCAGACTCTTTCATGTATTACTTCATGCTGTCAGTTCTTGTACTGCGCTCAGATAGTCTGCTCTGCCACTGCAAACCTGCACAGAATAAGTAGCTACAGATAATGGACGAATCCTAAAATGAGAAACCAGTTCACAGCACCAGATATCTACAACTAGGAAACATGATCCATAATGTCAAAGCCTGTGCTTGTGTCGAGAAGCATTACATCGATGTCACTACTCACAAAACTGCAGCTCCACAGTGTTATTTATGCAGTTGAACTCTTATTTGTTAGATAACCTAATCTGACCCGAATTACTCTCTGAGTCACAGAGAGAGCCACGGGGACCAAAGTGTGTTTAACATCGCCCTCGCTTTGCCCACACACTCACAGGAGTCAAGGGTCAGCATTTTGAAACCGTGGGCTGGCAGTTAAAAATTAAAATGTTTTAGGGTTACCTTAAGCACCATGACACTTGTCAAGTCTTGAAACTTTAGAAGCAAGAATGTATTGCTGTAATGAAAAGATAAACACTGCATACCTCAGTGGGGACTGCATTATATAAGATTGATTACATCAAATCAAGCTATAGTGGCTCTACAGCCTGTCATAAACAAATTGGCAAAAGCCAATCATCCTCTTCCCAGGACAGGTCTTTTAAATTACCGTTTCAAAAACTCACTGACTGAACCAGCATTTTTCACGTACATAACAACTTTAGGATTGACAAGTTAAAAGGCAAGCAGGAAAAGAACATGCAATTTTCATAATGGCAGCATAATTACATACATTTCCCTCCAATATGGCAGTTTATCCAATCCTAGAGAGTACACTGTCCATTTAAAGCATAATGATACATCTGCTTTTTGTGTATGGAGTGAGATATAAGCTGCAGCAAATACGTATATTTATGTTAGACTGTGAGATAATATTGGACTTATCATTGGACATTTATCATTTATATATGTAATGCTTAACTAATGGCTCTCTGAAAGCCAGAGAAATATGAAGCTATTTTTTTCCGTTTCATTCCACTCCATTCTCCTCCAATCTTTTAATTAGGACCTGCTATATGGTTTTGTTTTGAGTGCATCATTCTCTACAGTGCTACACTCCACTTTTTTAACAACAAACAAATAAAATAATAATAATAATAAAAAAAAAAAACAATAACTCATGTTTCACCTCCTATTGTAAATGTGGCATAAATACCATTGGGTCATGTAGCAACATGTTAGTGTTTGCATCTGACGACCAGTTTGACAGAATTAAAAAAAACAATAACTTCATATTTCTATGAGAATATGTACTGTTCTGCTTTCAGAGAGGCTGAGCAGATGTATGGGACTAAAATTAACTTTTATTTAGCTGGAATCTAGCTAATTATGTCGCATATCAATTGACGCATGAAGTAACTGGGACACTCCTTAACTGAGCACATATTAAGTGTGAACAAATCACATAAAGTCATAGTGACTTGATATACTGTATATAGAAAATATATCTTTTATTTAACCAAGTAAAAGTCTCATTGAGATTAAAATCTCTTTTTCAAAAGGGACTTGGCCAAGAGCGCAGCATCAACATAAACAATACAAGCAGACAAATACAACTGGCAAAAACTAAAAATTAATAAGCACAATATACAGATAATATGTAATATGTCTAAGGACAGAGAGTGTCGTATCCTGTACAGTCTGTAAAACCCACTGAGACAAATGTATAATTTGTATATATAATATGTCTATATAAATAAACTTGATTTGATTTGATTTGAAGCCAAAATGTTGGACCGGATTGTGGCGCTACATGAACAGTCAGGGGATCATCAAAGTCACTGGGATTCATCCTCTGGGGAACATGTTTGTACAAAATTTCATCCCAACCTGTCTAGTAGTAGTTGAAATATTTCAATCTGGACCACAGTGGTGGACCAACCAACCGACATTGCCATCCCTCGAACTATGCTGCAAGCATTACTCAAAACCATATTGTTATGTCCTATCTGTCTATTTAAAATGTGGATAGTTAATCTTCTCTAACAATCACGGGACAGATCCCAATCAGAGGTTTGGTCAGGACTGTTGGTTGGCAAAGACTCTGACCGAGGCATTTACAGAGTCAGTCTAAAACACACAAATCCCCTCACAGCCTGAACTGAGCACTCCAGTTTATATACAACATTTCTGATATTTATAACCCTTGTGAAAGTCTTGAGGGTATAAACGTAAGAACCTATACTTGAGGCTAGTATAGGACTTGCTTCCTCGGAGCATAACTGACTTTTTAAACCATCGTGAGGGGAAAGAAGTGTATGTACGAGTGGGAGTGATGGGACTTTCTAGGTCAAGGAAAGCAAATCTTAGGAAAGCTTTTACTTAGAGCAACACGATTTGCTTATCTTCAGTTGCCAAAGCCATAATCACATTGTCACTCTGCAAGGCTGCACTATTTATAGGCTTTTCTATTCATATAAACAGCAAATTACCACGAAAGTAATCATGCTCCAAAGTCATAAAGCTCACCGAGGCTTTGACCTTGTTGCTGGCCTTCTTTGGAGACAGCTTACTTTTTTTGGCAGTTTAAACAACATTTTGACTGCTGGATTTGTTGTCAAAAAAACCACAGGCACATCTCAAAAATTTGGAGTGGCAGCAGATGGAAATGCTGTAGGTGACACAGTTGCTCAGTTGTTATTGCATTTGCATATTTCTACCACATTTGTGTGGTTATCTTTCGGATGTTGTCCAAACAGATGCAGGTCGTTTGGATTGGAAACATTAGTTTGTCCATAAGTGAGAGTGTGAGTGACTGTCAATCTGTGTCAGCCCTGTTAATAACTCCTGCCCAGTGCATGTTGGGATATACTTCAGGCCCCTGCAAACAAACAAGACAATGAATAATTTAGGTTTACCACAGTCAAGCAACTCGTATTAGCTAAATACCATCACAGCCATTCTTCATTTTCTCTGTCTGATTCACTTGTCATTTTGTATTGTTATGAAATGCCAAAATGTCTGCAGGATTTTTGCATTTATTTACTCACCCTCCATCATTCTTAAAATTCTTATGAATTCCATAATGCCTCCTAAGCCCTCTTTTATTGTTAGACAGCATGCACATGTCAACTATTCTGTGGCAAACAATTGCAGTTGCATCCCAGTATGTATATGCTGCCAAAGTGCAGTATATACAACTGTGCATCTCAACAGTATACAATAGATACAAACATGATATGTGTCATATAACTACAGTATATGCATATGTTGAGGGTTAAAGGAAAATTACAGTATTTTTAAACATGGGTCTTATTTTCATAACTTTGCACCTTCGTTGTAGAGGTTTTAATTAATTCATATTAGGGCAAACAGCACCGGTTTTAAAATAACCAGACATTTCATATAAATCATTCCAAATGCTTGTCTAAAAGTTAGAACAAAGGTAAACACAGAAGTGATTAAGGCAGGATAGGGCGTTGGGGAGTTGTTGTTTTTTTTTTTTTTACTTTGGTCAAATTACGTTTCAATTTCTCGCTGCAGTGGATGACAAATTGTTTTAAAGTTAACCCCCGGAACACATGAGAAGAACCTAGTGGAACAGAGGCTAGCCTGGACGTCACGTCAAGACTTCGGCTCTCGTTTAAGTTGTTGCCAGAGTCGCGTCCCCTGAATCTCTGGATCTAAGATTGTGGCGACCCTGAGTAGCAACCTCCGGGTCTGTAAAGTGAAGCCAAGGCAGAAGTATCTTGAATTTAGTGTTATAATTCAGGTTTGATTGAATGAAAATCTTAAGGATTGTACTATGGCCAACTTTGAGACAACACACAAAGTGTCCACATTTGTCTACTCAATCAACAATTTGTTGTTAATGATTATCATTTATGGCCTTTATTATAGAGAGGACAGATCGACTAGAAAGGGCAAGAAAGAGTGGATGACATGCAGCAGAAGTCGAAGTTGGATTTGAAACTTGGTCTGTTACCAGTACTCAGCCTTAGTAAATGGGTTCTACCTGCTGAGCTATCTGCGCAATCAATCAACAATTATTATCAAAGCATCACTTTGTCTGCTTTAAAACAAATATTTGTTCCATGTTGCACCTGAAGTCTCTCAGCAGGTAAGTCAACGACACTAAACCTGGGTCTAAACCAATGACCACAAATGGTCAGAACTTTCTCAATGGCTTAGAAAAACATGAAACGTTCAGTTTAACCTTTTGTTTGTCTGTCCTATGTGATACATGGTGCATTCATTCATGTGCTATATCACTGTTTGATCTTCCGTTCTTTTTAAAGACTACCGTGGACAACAGAGCTTGTTGTCTCTGACATATATGGGCAAGAGTTACACAGGCTAATGGTAAAGTACACTCTCGCTGTAAGAGAACCGCGATGGCTGAAACTTGGGTCAACTCTCCTGGAAGGCAGCTCTGCTCACCACTATACTCCCATCGCTGTGCGAAACAGGCTTTCATTGCAAAGTCGCTGATTTATCCGGTCATCGAGACTGAAAAGAGCCATGCGTTTGAAAAAATGCCAGGGGCTGTATTGGTGGGGATGGGTCGTCATTTTCCTTTAAGCTTGCTGGCTGTTCTTTTCATGTTTTTTTTGAGTCAGTTTCAGTTCTTATTTATGGTTATTGAGCCAGTTTAGTGTTTATGATTTTATTTTGGATGCTTTGTCATTACTGCTTTCCATTAGTTATTCCAATTTGTACCTCTTGTTTTGCTGTAGCCCTGTTTAGCCTTATTTTCCCCTGCACACCTGTCTTGTATAAATCTACTTTGCTCTCCCCTTGCCTACCAAACCCATTCTTATTATTATCTCCATTATTAGCCAATCCTTGTGTGTTACCTCCTTATGCAAGGGCATGACTACTCCAGCTGTGTCTGTTCTTCTGATTATTTCTCTGTGTGTTTCCCATTGTTCCTTGTCAGTTTGTGGTCAACTTATGACAGCGTTTTCAGCCGTTGTTTTGCTATTCGTCGCTGCCCCTCATGTCCTGAGTCTGGTAATAAATGATTATGTTTCTTCAGGTTTCTGTTGCCTTTCTGTTGCTTCTGCATTTTGGTCTACCTGCCTGCATAACCGTAGTTGTTCTCCCATTTTAAGCTGAGAGATCAGTTTGAGTTCTCCCAACAGGATATCACGCAGCACTTAACAGTAGACTTGAACGGACAGTCCGTAACCTTATGCTCCATTGGATTCTGTGAGTGCCTGTGCCAGGCATTATGCTAAATAACTTCTATTTCACTCCAAAACACTGTAATAGTGTTTAACGACCTCTGTCCACCAAAGGTCAGTATCTGTCAAAGACATTGGCAGTTGAATTAGAAAAACGCCAGTCTTCCTCTCACTGGACTGCTTGTAGCGGCGGTCCCATCTGGTACATTAGCTAAAGTGCAGGGACAGAGCTTGTTCCTCAAAAGCGTTTGAGTTTCTAATAGCATTTTCTCTTCATACATCCGGAGCTTATTCGCGGACAAAGTTTCTGACCTTGTCTCAAGTCGGTGGAAACTTGACAGTTAAAGAGAATTTATTGGTAGAAAGTTTTAGTGTTGTCTCCATCAGCTAGAACAGGAAGGAAATGTAATTTGTCATGATTTGTGTCTGATATTGAAGGGAGAATGTCATGATCCTTAGAGCAGTGAACTCGACAGGTCCTTAAAAGGAAAAGAATAACTCAGAGGCCCAAATTTGATGCCCATAATGATGTGTTACCAGCTCCAGGAGAAGACAGAAAGAGGGTAGAAGAGAAGGTGAGACTCACAGGTGGTTTGGGGGCAGGGGGTTGTAGAGTGCAGTGGCTAAATGCAATTTCCCAACAGGTGATTTTAACCAAGAATAAAAAGGATTTCTAGCACCATTTCTGCACCACAAATGCTGGTGAGTACTTGCAAGTTGGATAAAAGGAGTCAGACATTGAGCACCCTCCATTTTCTGTTATGAAAAAATGATACAAAAAGATTTAGATTTCAAAATGCGGTCTACAAATGAAAGGAGTACTTAACCAATTTAGACTTGCTCTCCTATGACATTGTCGGACCCCCGATGGACAGTTTGAAAAAGAGAAGGGTAAAATAGGCTAAAACAATCGACGCAGTAGAACCATACCTTCAAAGCCCATAGTCAAGCTGAAAACTTTCTGTTAAGAATCACCAAACTGCACAGCTTGTAATCCTACTAAGACTTTCAAACTGACTAAAAAGGAAGTTGAAGAGCAACATTGCATAAAGGTGTTCTTTGATCTGGAGCGGCTGTCGAACTCCTTATCAGACAATGGTGTGACAGGAGCGGAAAAGCTCTGAGGTAATCTTTGTTATTCTGCTAGAAGTAGTGTTGCCCACAGGGAGAGGATTCCCAGACTGTTTAATCAGCCATATTAATCATACATTATTTATTACAATTACAAGAGCTGCTCTGTGTGCAGCAGTAGCCTCATCCCTCGAAGGCAACAGCATGAAAAAGAGTGTGTGAATAGATTAAACTGAGCCTTTGGCACATCTCAAAGAACAAAATGTATCGCTCAGGACCGAGTGAAAAGACATCTTTCTATCAGCCCTACACGATGTCAGACCAGAGGCAAAAAGGAATGACACACACGTTGCTGCTGTGTGGTGTATCACACGAAATGTCAGAAGAGCCCTGAGAGCCTGCACTGCTCATCTGTGTCCGGACTTTGAGGCACCAGGTTTGGACGAGAACGTTGATAATCTCCCAAAAAATACCAATATGGCACAGTGGGGGAATTCAGAAATTATCAGGGTGAAACTGTTGAAAAGTACATGTCTCAGTTGTATCAGTCGCTTGGTTCACTACCATGATTTTTGAGATCCAGCACCTGCTTTGCCAAACACAAAGTAAAGCAGAGAGCTTGCCATTACAGGTATTTCTCCAGGCCATCCATCATCGTGGCACGGCAGAGCCGAGGTATGCTTAGGTGAGCCTGATTAAAGCCAAGGATGCCTCCCGACCCGCTCCGAAAGAAATGAGAGGGGAGGGAGGACTCGAGCCCCTGCTCCATCCATCTCCCTTCTGCTTTATTCATGTGCTATCTGGTTCACTGGCTCCTGCTTCGTGTTCCCTCTCCATTACTTGAATTCTACAGCAGGTGCTGGTGAATTGTGCATGTGTCATTATATGTTCCACAGCACCTTCCTCTAACTGCTTTTTTGTAAGTGGATGATTGAGCGTGGAAAGATTGTCGCCAACCATCTATTCACAGAATCTACCTTTTTGAATAATAAGTAGGAGGACATTATAAAAGGTAAGAATTATTTAACATACCACAATGTTAAATATTAAACTTCCTTGTGGAACTGAGGCTTGCAGAATCTTTTAATTTGTTTTTAAATAATACCTCTAAGGGTTTATATTAGGTAGTACATTTTTGTTTATTTCAATCTCTTTTGAGCTCATTTTATTGTTATTTATTTTTATTTAAATTTTTGTAGAAACACATTGTTACATTCCACCACTGACTCTAAATGTCAGATTTTAATTAACTGTAGTGTTGAAATGTTTTAATCTTGATTGATCTTGATCATGATGAATTTACTTTGTAACCTTTTTTTGAAAAGCGCATTATACAGCATATTAAGTTTATTATTATTATTATTATAAAAGAAATGCACACAAACACAAAAGTAAAGAAGAAAAACAAGTCCCTGCTCATTTTCCCAATCATCTTTAGTCTTAAAGTAATAATCTTGAATGTTTTCATTTAAATAAATACTGCAAAGTCACTATCTATCGCCGAATGAAGCAACACAATGATGATTGAGCTTATGGAGAAAGCCTTTGCGTTTGCAGTATTACGAACTGGGTGTCTGTGGTGACGTTCCCTTGAAAAATCATGCGCCGATCTCTGGGTGAGATCAAAAAACACACAACTGCAATTATCGTTTATCTCCATTGCTGCTGCCAAACAAAACAAAACGGACATCTTTGAGATTGTAACTTTAAGTTTAACTGACATAGGACCATAATGTGTGGCAGTTGCTGATGACAAATAAAGGGTTCAAATAGAGGCTTACATATTTAAATTGTTTACTTTGTGTGCCAGATCTCGATTTAACCGTGCTTTAAAATAAATCAGTGAAAATGTAAAAATCAATTCTAAATGGTTAATCCGTGAGGAGATGCCTGAATTGAAATGGTGTGATTTTGTCTGCTTTTACCAATTAGGATCTGAGGGGCTGCATTCAGAGGAGAGGTGGAAATGTGAAAGATGTGTGACTTGATTGCAAAATAGAGAGCAGTGTGCAAATTAGTGTAGCCTAGGTTTTATTTAGGAAATCAGAAATGACTTATTTTTTTCCAAATGATGAATTATGAATATTTTAAACATTGTTCACAAAAGGAAGGATGCTGCACAGCACTTTGCTGTTCTTAACAAAAAAAAAAGTGATTTTTGTGAAGTAAGAATATTTTTAACTTGTTTTCCTTTTACTATATACTGTATACATTGAGACATCCAGTGCTTTGTATCTCAGAGGAATTCCCTGAGACTTTTATACGGAAGATTTAAAATGCCTAAAATGAATAAAAACAACAAAAAAAAGTTGATGAAAATACAAATTGTGACATGTATGGGTGCGTTTACTGTGTCATAATTAAATGAAAATCACTTAGATTTCTGTCTTTAATAACTGTAAATGTTTAATAACTGTAACGCCCAGGCTACATTGAACGCGTAACGCAGCTACTGCAACACACTTGTAGTACGCTTCCACTATAATCAATGAAACTGATTACACCAGGTGTGAGAGCAGCGCATAAGTGGTGCATATGCATCACAGAGATCTGCTCTAGAAATGTAAAAATAGGCCAGTCGTCTATTTATATTTTTTACGAGATGTGTGCTTTACACAGAAATGGGTCATAAAGTATCTCTGTTTTCTTTTTATGAGCTACCGATATACAGGAAATTACTTAATGACTTCCACTTTGGGGTCTTGATCACGCTTTCCGCATTTATTTTGGCAGTTGCTTGGTAACTTTATCCCTTACGTACTGGAGTCCGTGGATTTTAACTAACCCATGTTACACAAACTCGGCGCAAAGGCTTCACAGCGCTGTGCTGGGTCCAAAAGCTGAAGAAACAATCCCACACAACCCCAGAATGAAAGCTCACCATCTTGTTTTGCGCGAGACTCACAGAACCCCGCTGTGTGTGCGCTGCAGGTGAAGCCGGTAAAAAGAGCATTAAAATAAAATTACAATTTGCACGATTATATATTGTATTTGACTTTTTTTCCGTAGTTTGATTTACTAATGTATGCATTTTAAATCTTCCACTGTTAAAGGAAGGTATGGATTGCTGTGGACACAGATTAATTCTAAAATTAACATTAAATTGAAATCATATCTCTGTGACACAAGTAAAATGATAAGCTTCATAAGTTATGCTTCATTGCCTTTCCTGTTGTAAGGCCAAGTGGGAGTAAGTAAATGAACAGGACTGGGTCTGAGAGTGAACCCTGAGGAACTCCACAAGGTAATGTGTGCTGAAAAAAGAGGTTCCTGAGTGGGAATGTTGTAGTGGTATAAGTTTAGGCAGTTTCGTGTTTTCCTTTGATGTCAGCCCACAATTCTAAGGAAGCTCATTAAAATCCTGTGTTGTCCAATGGTGCATTAAGAATGGGAATATAATAGGAAAAAAAATTGAACTTTCAACCTCAATCTGCTGCCAACAATAAAAACAACAGGTTTGCTTTAAAGCAATATTTCACATAAGACTTGAGGTGCTATATCCAGATGTATTTTTAAAGGGGGTATTGTACTGAGAAATGTTTTTTAAAATAGAAGAAAAAACTCTGAGGGAATTTACTCATTGCCAAATATGGGGCGTGAAATGTGTAAGAGCAAGGGGACAAGTGATTGACAGCGTGCATAAATGACCCATTCCTTGATACAGGCAGGTGAGGTGGAGTGATTAACCTTTTTGGCATATGATAAATGTAAATGCCCTCGGATTAATGCACTGATTGAATGTGGGCATTGAGAGCATGCTGATTTGACCATTAACTTCATTAACTATTACTTCTAAAACTAATAAATCAATTATATGACTTTGAACAGTTTACATTAACATTTGATCTTTACAGGAAGGACATGCAATTTGGATAATTTTTAACACTGATATCCATACAGACAGGGATATTCAAAACCAAAATGGCCATCAATAAAGTGAAGGGTTGCGTAACATTGCAGGCTGTTCTCATAAATCCTTTTTACACAGACATTCCGCAATACTGCCATATATATAAATATATATATATATATATATATTTATGGCAGTATTGCGGAATGTCTGTGCCTAAATAGCCTAAATAGCCTAAATATATATATATATAATTAATTAATTTGTAAGATATCAAATGAACCATTCTATGAGGATACCTTGAATATTTTGCTTTGTTTCGCTGCTCTTGTAAGATAGAAAATCAAATATTCTGCGTTGTGCTCCCTGTAAGACTGTGAGCTTCCTAGATCTTGTTGGATGCTTTTTAATTTGTAAAATAAAATGAGACCTTGTGAGATTAACACAGTTTACCTGTTTGATCACTGAGGCTTTCTTATACAGCACTCACCAACGATGTGGGAGTGACTCGTGCTAAAGTCTAGGTTGATTAGCAGTTTTTTCTTCTTCTTGTTTTTATGCTTCTAATGAGCTATTTCATCTCAAGGGGCTTACCCTGCTACAAAAGTGAATAAACCTAGTCTGATGTACGTTTGGAATTCAATATGAGTTTCATTCCCTTTCCCTATTGTGTGATGTAGTACCTTTTGTTTGGGGATCGATTTTGGTCTGAATTGTAGAGCCAAGGAGAGAAAATATTCACTATAATAAGAGTGAAGTGTCCCTCATTCTGTCAGCCTATGACATGATGGTTGTATAAATAGACACGTCAGTGAGTCTGAGCTCATGCTGTTAAAGACACATCATGGTAGCATTTCATGGGTAATGGGTATCTTTGCAAGTTCCAAACTCCACTACTATAATATAGTATAATTGCTAAAGTTCAAAACACAAACGTTGTCCTTTTCCTGAAAAATATCACAATTGAGATTCTTGGCTTCTGTCAGGGGAGGCATCCTCATATTAACAAACGTTTAACGTGATTTTTGCTTTCAGGGTGCGGTTGTTCCTTTAAGTACATCAGGATGCTTTTGGCAGTAGCAGAGGACATAAAGTGTAATCCTCTAATGACAGTTAGGCCCCGCTTGGCTCACATATTACTGTGAAGAGGTTGTAGCTACAGCAGATCCTGTTGGTTTCAATTTTCTTACTGCTGCTGAGCCAGCAGACTGAACTGAATGATAAGGGACCAGAATCAAGCCTAATCCCTCTATCGCCCTCCCTCTATGTCTCTTTTTCTCAAACTAACCTCGACCAGTTGATCTGCCATCACCCCTGGCTGTGGGAAGAACTTTCAGACTTTAGAAAACTTTAATGTCCCCAAAGGGGCAATTTGTGGTACAGCACAATAAACAATAACCAAAAACGTGGACACAATTAAAACAGAGAACAACAGAAACAATAACAAAAGTCCATGATCATGATCTGTAGCCAATAAATGTTCCTCTGGGTGTGATGTGATGTATTTTATTGTCTTCCACATCTTACTAAGATGCAAGCAGGGGGGAAAAAAGCCTGGTACCTTCATTTTTTTCTGTTCTGTTTCTGCTTTCTTCCTTCTCCCCTGGCAGCACAGAGGGTTTGAAAAAGGCAGCCAAAGCCTTCCCTTGGTGTATTTGACATTATGTGGCAATGCAGAGATGGCAGTCTAAAGCAGCATAATCTGCCCCCCCTACCGTCTGACTGGGATGTGACCCATGCTTATGCTTTGAAGACATATTGCACACAGAAATGTGACTACAATTTCAATGCTATAGCGTATGATTTATTTATAAGTTTTTGGTCATGCAGACTGGCAAACCTGATTCCTCATATTTTTGCTGCATCTACTCTTAAATGCATGCAAAGGAATGGGTACGCTTTAGTTTAATATAGCAGTAGACTTCTTAACTTTGTGCCATTTCACTGTTAAGTAGGGAAGCATTTTGTGTGAATGTTTCACCTTGAATAAAATCAAGCTGCGCGCAGTGGTAAAAAGCACATTTTTTTCTCCCTTAAAAAAAAATTTTTTTTGTTTCTCTGTTTATTGTACTTCATTCAACTGCTGTCAGAGCTGTTTCATGTGCATCAGCATTTGAATTTTGACTCAAAGGGAGCACCTCTGTCTGAACCTGAAACTCGCAGAAAGCTAAGCAGAGCAGGAAAATGACCCAGAAACAGACCTGCGTGCGTGTGTCTGTGTGTATGCATGTGCATGTGTTGTGGAGAGCAGTGGGTAACAATGGGTTGATGTACATCAGAAGAGTCATTTCCAAGTATGTGATATGTATTCATACAATATAAAGCGCAAAGGATTATTCTTAAGGAAAGAGGAATTAGTGACAGACATCACGATTTGGATTTTTGCTATTTGTTGAGAACAATACGTCATTGTTTGGATATTTTAAATATACATTAAAGTAATTGTTTTTTAACAACAATAAAGTAGTGTGTGGATGCAGCCAACTCTCATATCTAATATGTCTGAGCTAAGAACAGAAAACAAGAACAGACTTTCAACTGTACCATGAAATGATAAGGTAGCTTTTAATATGGATTGTTTGGTAATGGATTACGATAATAAGCATATACAAGTCTATAGGCCTAGCCCACTGAAATATGGGTACCTGAAAATCAGGAAAAATAATATGTGATTTGTCAGGCTAATTTGGTCTTATAAGAAATTCAAGGCAAAAGTACTTTGAGAAGTAGAACAAGAATAATGGTATTAAATTCATTGTTTGTGCATTGCTTAATACCATATTTAGTTTTTTGTTAACTGCCATATAAGAATCAGTTGAGGCACTTGGTGGTGTTTCTGTAACACATATTGCTGACTCTAAAGTTCCTACAAGGACAAAGGGAGAAACTACATGTGGCATGCAGTTAGTGCAAAGTTGAATGAATAAGACAAAGGAAATAAATAAATAAAGATCTTTGACATAATGTGCAGCTTAAGAAGCCATGATTCTAAAGGCTTATATTTTCATTATGATAATGCATACATTATGAGAGAATGCTTTTAGCATTGATAACGGCAACAACAATAGAAAAAGTAGCAAGTTTTACACTCGGCGTGTGTGTGTGTGAGTGTGTGTGTGTGTGTGTGTGTGTGTGTGTGTGTGTGTGTATGTTAGGATTGCTGATAGGAGTTGTGTGGCAGCTCTCAGGAAGAGCCTGGCGATGATCGGACCATCTTATAAAGGATTTTGCAGCAGATGGTTGTCTGCCTGGCCGAGGTGAGCGGTGATTCTACCTGCCCTTGTCTCTGACCTGGTGTCATCCTTTTCCAGTACGGAGGGCAGCGGAAGGCCAGTGATTCTTCATACTTGAGCTTGTCCTTGGAGCAGGAAAGCAGGCTTACTCAGACATGTAAGAATTTTTTCTCTTACAGACTTGTATCATTAAATCAGGATTGGTTGTGAGGTGTTGATGAGCATCATTGAATCTCCTTAAAATCTATTATCAGCCCTGAGCATTTTTACATCTTTGTTGCGTCACAGATTCAATGCTTTGTTTTATGGATGTTGGCTTTGGGAGGCTTTAGTGAAGGCTGTTTTAATTGGGCCACCCTAAGTCTTAACATTTATGAATTCTCCAATCAAGGGAGGGTATTCCCCAAATATTAATTTCAGACAATAGCACTGCCTGATGATTTCATACACTCAGTATTAAGAGAAAACCAAATTTACCACGGAGGGATGTAATATTTATGATGCATTTGGAACATAGCCCATCATGTATTCGCCTCTGCAATTTCCTTTGAATGTGGAGCAGAGTGAAAGAGGCAGGAGCTCTCTCTCCAGAGATGCCTGTGTAGACAAATGCTGGCTATATCAAAACTTCAGTGAGGGAGGTGACAGTGTCAGCTGCTGAACTGTGGGGGAGTGCAAACTGCAGGCAGAAAACAGAGTTTGAGACTGGCTGGTGTTGCATTCTGGTTTAGGCTTGTCCTTTGCAAGGTTTCTCTACTGACACCTAATGGTTATAGTGATATAAAATATTCAAAATATCTCAAAATAATTAGGGACTATATATAGACATGACACATACATCTTATTCTCACAACACCAGGGGCTCCCTGAATAAATTCACTTTTATGGGGTCTTGGCCTCTGTTTTTCACTTTCTCGCTATAAATAATAAGCATCCTTTTTTTCTCACACCTTTTATGCAATGCGTTATTTATAGAAAAATTTAGCAGTTGTATTTTACCATCAACTACTAATTCTCATGATACATTATTAAATCAGTAACTTATCAAAATATATTTGTTTTACATCCTAATCTAACTCGTACTTTTAGAATGTAAAATGAATTAAGAAATCACATTAGAAAATGTGATTATTATTGGTCTTATGTAATAAATGTATGGCCATAATTAAACATTCAAAATGCATTCTGAAACATATTGCTGTAGTTCTATTGCATGTACTGCAATCTCTCAACCCTATACATCAACCACACTATGATTGTCTGAGTTGGAACAGGCCCAAAACACAGCCAAAAAATAGAACATGGTGCCTGACTTTTCAAGTGCTTGAAGGTTAATTATTCAAGAATTCCCTCTTCTCACAAGAAGCCAAGAACAGAAGGATAGCACAGTGTGTTTCAGCTTCTTCCTTATTCCCTTGGAGAGTGTCAGAAGTTTAAACCACTGTTCGACTATAATTGAAATGCACACATTGTCTGAAGTCTAGTGCCTTCAAGCAAGGCAAGGAAAGAAAACATAGAACAAGCATAACCTCAGATTCTCTCTCGGTAAGCAGAGCAATCAGCGATATGGTTTTAATCAGCAACAAGACTAATCTGCTCTTTCTTTTTGATTATGCATGCATTGTGAGTGTGAATGTTGTGTGTAGATTAATTGGTTCATTTGATTAAAGATTTGAAAACATACTTGTTGTGTTGTTGTGTAAATGTCCAACACATTTATTATAGAGTACCAGTATAAGCTTTTCATAATTAGGTTCTTACAGTTTAAAAATTTTTTTTTTAAATGAAAAGCAATTAGAATCTACATAAGGTGCTGACATTTTGTGAGATTTGTATCCAAAGAAAGGATGTTTAAGGATAAAAAAGGGAATATGGGCAAACGTGAATATGACAAAACCAAAGTAATTTCTATAATCTTTTATTCTGTGTTGATGTGAAACAATAACATACTATGTACTATACTATGAACAATAGTTAAACCAAAATAACTGTAAAAAGAATTGCCAAGAAAACTGGATTTACTATTATAGGCTGCCAAATTGATTGCGCCTTGTGCTAGGAAGAAACAAAGTTTCACCAATAAAATGTCAACATTAAGTCCCCACAAGTAGCAATCACAATACAGCAATAATAATAGACTAATAGTCTACAAAAAATGTTCCAACAAGTTTATTTGGGGACTAAATGGGTTCGAAAAGAAAAAAAAACTTTTTTATTAATGGCCTGGTTCATAGCAAGCTTGGTTTGCTCACAAAAAAATATGAAGCAGGCTGCTGGAAATCGTGGCTCAATGTTTGATGTATCTCTGTTTAGATGCTCAAAAGACTGTTGTTCAGTCGTGCTGCTTCATCTTAAAATAATCTCTAAAATCAGATCTAGATCAGCTTTTTTAAAAAGGTATGTATGTATGTATATATATATATATATATATATATATATACATATATACACACACACTGCAACTGCTATGGACCCGTGCCAGGAGCGGTTGCTACTAGCAACACAACGTTCAACTAAAACCAACTGCCGGTGGCAGCACAGTGGGCGTAAAGCCCTCCATTTTCTTCTGCATTAAGGAGATAATCACAAAGATGATCATTGCTTCAAAAGCAGTTCTGTCAGAATATAACTCTAAAACTGGCTGACAACACTGTAGCTGTAAGTCTCAAAGGCATGCTGTGTGGTGCATGGAAAAATCACCTGATGGCGAAGAGAAGGAAATCATACTTCAGTCTAAGAAGAGAGGATTTCACTCCTGAACAACACTGAGCTACAGTAACAATGCCTATACACCATCTCTGTCATGTCCCTGCTGGGCAACACATTTAAAATACTCCTGTGATTTCGTTCAGAAACATAAGCTGACCTTGTTTTTGTTGTTTTAGTGCCTTAAGAAATATGAAGCCCAAAAAAAGAAATGACTGTTTGTATTCTTTCGAGAAAGTCTTTTATCCAAACTACTGTGGTCTCCTGAAATGTGTCTCTGAGCACTGTGTGTTTGCAGGTTTTGCTCAAGCAAAACATAACAGCAGGTGATTTCACTGATTTAAGATAGCTCTCTGGTTGAGGGTGCGTTAAACAGTGAAATGAGATGCTCTGTGTTTACTTGTAATAACAACCGGCTCCATCAATTCAGAAAACGATAACTGTGTTGTCAGTAACCATGTTGTGCAAAGAAGAGCACTACAAAACAAGAAATTAACCAGCATCCTGATATCATACAAAACATCCCCTGCTAGTTCCACTTCCTTTCACACAGAAACACTATCAAGATTGCAGACAACAATCAGGGAAAGCTGAATTTTCTGAAGAAAGTATGTGTGCTTGCTGGCTAAACGATGATCATTAGGGCCGTAGCTACTGTGAGGACTCTCACGGTGTCCTCATGTATATACATCAGAGGATATACTAATAAATTAATTAATAAACAAATAAATAATTATAAAGTATTTAACATTTTCCCACCAGAATATGTGTGGACAGGGCTTTGAAACATACTTCAAACCTCCAGAAAGTAATCATGTCAAAAAAAAAAAAAAAATAAATTGACAAAGAGTAAATGAATGAAGTTATTACATATTTTTAGAGACTATTATTTATTTCATTTTCTTCTTGGAAGATCTTTTTGGTTGTGCATTGTGGGTACTTCACCTCATGACCTCAGTATTTCTAAAATCCTGGCTACTGCCCTTATTATGATGTTAATGAAATGGTTTCTAGGGCATTTAAGTAGAATACATATTTTTCACGACATATTTTTACCAGCTGGTATTGCTTTCACTTTGGGAGTCTGTGTGTGTGTCATCATGGTAGCATGTGTTCCTGGAGACACCAACTGTATTCTGTCTGTCTGTCTGTCTGTCGGTGTGTCAGTCAGTCTGTCAGTCTGTCTGTGTGTGTGTGTGTGTGTGTGTGTGTGTGTGTGTGTGCCAGTCAGTCTGTCAGTGTGTG
>CALSBV010002302.1:4894560-4917929 GCA_943590825.1 Bovichtus diacanthus
TGTGTGTGTGTGCCAGTCAGTCTGTCAGTGTGTGTGTGTGTGTGTGTATGTGTGTGTGTGTGTGTGTGTCAGTGTGTGTGTGTCAGTCAGTCAGTCTGTGTGTCTGTCTGTCTGTGGACACATTTTGTCATTACAATAGCGTCACAACCGTGCAAGATAGTCACAAAATATCAGAGGTGTGTAGTTAAGATCAAAATGAAAGCTGAGTTTTAAAATTGCTGTGGTCTGAGCAAGGTCGCTGGAAGTAGGGGGTTAGAAAGTGGGGAAGGACCCACTGGCCCCCCCACTGGCCCGATTTGGCATTGTGGCTGGTGAGATCCATTGTATAGATGTTATCTAGTTGACTTTTCTTTTCAGGTGTCAGTGTTGGTGATACCTACTGTCATAACATTAAAAGGAAGAAAATAATTAATTATTTCACCTTAAGCATTAGAAAAGTGATGTCAAAAAGTTCCACTAAAAACTATGGTAAAAAAACAAATTGAGCTTTATTAGAAAATAAATCACAGTGGCCTTAGTACAGTGTATTATTTCGTGTAGGCATTGAAACCTATGGGACAGTATTAGACTAATGTTAGCTGTACTAAAACACTGCTTTAATGAATTAAGTTCTTTTTTGTTTAACTTCATCAGGTAATTTAATAAAACGAACGGCTGGTGTTATCGTCTGTAATACAACGCACCGCCTATTACGGCAATATTGCATCAGAATGGCAATATCCGGGTAACGTCATCAGCCGTTACCCGGCACGCTGACTGCTAACCTGCTGGCAGTACATATTGTCCAGACGTACAAAAGTTATCCCTCGAAGTGAGGTAGCTTTTCACTTGTTATGGCTGACCAAACTGTCGTGGAGAAAATGGGCGAATTGCAAGTGGACGAGAAAAAAAAGGTAAAGCTTCAGTCTCGTAACCGGCTACAGGTCATATTAGCCAGCTAGCAGCGAGCCTATCCTCTCGTCAGATTTATGATCTCGTTTAGCCACCAGCAATGCGGTGCTAACGTTCCGGCTAGCTAGCTTTTAAGAGTAACGTTATGTTGGCTTTGCATAAAATGTCACTCTCAAGATAACATAAGTGTTAGTTTAATTGTGTTTCAATCTGTTTGAGTGGTAAATTGTGCCATATTGCAATCAAGCGTGCATAGTCGGGGAGTTTGGTTTGGCTCATGTAGCCGTCAGACGTAGTTTGGGAGAGTGCCTTACGCCAAACTCAATTCAAGATTCGAACAATTTAATGTTTCACTGCGTATCGGTAGGTTTACACACTCTAGGCCAACACGTATGAACTTGCAAGAATCACTTGTGTTTTCTTTTCAAATCGGCATCCAACCAATCGACCAAGCTGAATTGTTTTCATACAAAAGCTCTCTTAAAAATGGGTTTGTACTCATACATTTCTAATAATAACCACAGTGTGCGTTACAACTTGGAGGGCGCTGTCAGGTTGCGTGAACCACGAATACATCTCAATACAATCTTATTGGATCACTTTTGTCCAATAACCTCAGCACATTTTGTGAATGCTCTTAAATCATAGTCTAACTCTTCCGCACTATAGGCTATATAACTACCAGTAAGAATGCTTCTGTTAAATAACATATTTGTGAGTTTAATAGCAGGCTGCCACCATTGAGCTCCTGAGCAAGGCACTTAACCCCGAGTTGCTCCAGGGGACTGTCCCCGTAGTTGGTCCAGAGCGACTGCTAATTGACCTGTAATGTAAAAAAAAAAAAAAAGAAAAGAAGATGTTTATGTTCCTAATGTAGGCACTGCATGTTAGGTAAATCATTGTGGTCAATGGTGTTTAGTTCGTACCCATGAAGTTAAGTCTGAACCAGCTTCATAATAAAGTTGTCTTTCATCCACTTTCTTTACTGATAAAAGTTCACTTATATTTTCCAATATTTTTGAATAGGGGGGAACTGAAGGCAGTAAAGATGGAGGAAAGAAGAAGGCAAAAAATGCTTCTGGGGACACTGGAAGCAGGGCCGAGGTGAGTTGCTCAAATGGGTCGCAGAAAGAATGTAGATGCTATTAATAGACTTAATATTAATGTGTTATTAACAAGAATAGTAATCAAAGTAGATTTCTATCATTGCATGCTTGCATACCTCAAAGCAGACACTTACTGGCATCATGTTTTTTTGATCAGATACTAGTATAGTCAAAACATTTAATGTGGTGAAACACTGCACAGATTTCCAAGTGCAATGATGAATAAAAGGAAGAACTGAATGGCATCACATCGAGATAGCCTAGTTCTATCACGGATACAAGTCTGAGTTTCAGAATGGAAAATATTTTTGCCAATCTTAAACACAAACTGTAAATGTGAGGTATTGGTTTCAGTCCCTCTGTACATTACAGTGCTGGTGTATATTTGTGCTCTCACTGTTTTGTCTTTATTTGTTCTGTAATTGCACAAAGTAGATGATGAGGCAGTCTAAGATGATAAGAAGGTAGTGGGTAGTCAAAGAAAATAATATTTAGTAAAATAAAAATACGATATTTACTCTGAAGCTCCTGTAATGCCTTGGCATGGTTTGATGTGCAGTTGACTGAGACTATTGGGTAACGTGTCATTAAGAGGGACAAAAACAGGTTGTGCAGATTAACACCTAATGAAAATTATACACAGTGACAGCATTTTCCACTCTAATCCATTTCCTCACTCCTTTTTGCTTCCGTCTAGCTGACACCACCACCCCAGTACATTGATGAGCGCCTTACATTGTACACTAAGCTGAAAGCCGAGCATGAAGCTCTGATGGCAGAGAGGGCTGCGAAGAATAGCCGAGCCATCAAGGTGACTCTGCCCGATGGAAAGGTGGTGGATGCTGAATCCTGGAAGACTACACCATACCAGGTTGCCTGTGGAATCAGGTCAGTGGGATGATGGGATCGCTGTAACTTTTCCTTATTAAATGTAACAGCTTGCTTTCATGCAGCACAACAAAGAAGGAAATCCTCAAGGGTGCTTCAGGAATTTCATTTTCAAAGATTAGCTGTCAAGTTTATTTGTACAGCCTGTAATCATTGTACTAGTTTCAAAAGGCTTCACAACACCCACATTATGAAAACTATAATTGAAATGATGAGACCGTCCACCGAAGACAAGAAATTACTCTGACAAATAACCTCATTGTTAAAAAAAAAAAAGTGGAAACCTTGCCGTGGGATGGTCTGTGAATGATCTCCCTATCAGCATGATCAAATATCCAATAGGTGCTAAGACTGTGTTGACAGAGATGAAATGTTGATGAGAAAGTAAACACAGGGAGATGTAAGCATCTCTATCGCATCAAAGGGTTAGTCTATCAACCAGCAAACACCTTGTAAGACCAGTCAAACTACATCTATCATAAGACTGGTGATGACAGGGTTACATGATGGCAAAGTTTCAGAAAACCTTAATTTCATGCAAGGCTGTGGAGTATGTCAGTTTATTTTTTATTGCTATAATTTGGATTTGAATTCAAATTCGGAGTAATTACTATCTTAGATTTCTCTAATTTCTGAAAAGAATTGAAAGCTCCAGTTTGACTCACCATTCTCATGTAGTCGTGCACACATCTAGTAGGAATGTATTACCTCAAACAACAATTAATCAGTATTGGTAATTGGATATTTATTTATGATTGAAAATCGCTTGGACCTGATTCAATGTTATGCTTTAATATTTTAGTTGTAGGCGATGTCGCATAATGTTATATTTGACCTCTTTTATTCTTTTACGCTTTTATGTTCAGATTGTTCTTGCCAGTATAATGTCAAAATATCATTGATTTTTTTGTACGTCTACACAATAAATTGATATGTAATATTTTCCTGTTTTATGTCCAGTCAAGGACTCGCTGACAACACCGTGATTGCTAAAGTGAACAACGGCGTGTGGGACCTGGACAGACCTTTGGAGGAGGACTGCAGCCTTCAGTTGCTCAAGTTTGATGATGAGGAGGCTCAAGCTGTAAGTCAACCTTATTCAACCCACAGTGCAGATTTGCTTTTTCCTGCTACACTAAATTCATCTTAAACACCTTCTGGATGCACAGTTTTAACCTTTTTTTAAGCACTAAAACTATACTCACCTGCCAATGTTTTAACTCTTGAGAAAGTTTATGAAAATACTTCTGAAATGCCAGCAATGCCATTGACATTTTCTTTTTTTTTTTGGAATTGCTCTCTGACGGTACTAACTTGGAGCCTGTTTTATTGAAAACACTTATGCATAGAGTTTGCAGATTTTTCACCATTGAACATGCTAATTATATCCTGAAGTTATAAAATAATATTTTGTCAAAAGCGGAAGTCTTAATTTACTTTTATGTATTTTCTTACTGTTCAGTCATTTTTATCAAATCTGTTGGTTATTTACAGTACACGTCATCTTGCAGAGTTCGTACAACCTTATTGATCTGTTGATAGGGCAGGCAAGGTTAAAGTGATGAATGAGAGGTTTACAATCAATAATAAACATCAAAGCTCTGTGATTTACCAAGTGTCCAAGCCACAAAGACATTAAGAGGAGATGTGAGAATGTAAAACACAGCTTCAATTTGTACTGTCATAAAATTGGCAGCAACCGGTTTCTTAAGAGGATAACGAGAGTTGTTTCTTAATTATATTTTCCAATTTTCAGCGTCATTCTTTAAACAAGGTGCTGAATATTTTTACCCGAAGAAGAGATCGGTTGAAGTACTTAAGAGATTACAAAGTCTCATTGTACCATTTGTAGCATATTTTAAAAAAAATGTTGTATCGTCAACATTCAGAAGAAGTGATTTTACTCAGTTTGTGGTTAAAAAAAATCCTCAAAGACTTCAACAAAGTCTGCAGCATAATGAATGATTTTTACATCAGTGCAGACATGGGGGGTTCAATGATCTTGATTTTCCAGCTCAGTCATACTTCTCATTCTTAATAAACAAAGGGATGGACTGCACTGTTTTTTTTGCTATCGAAGGTATTATTTTTCTATATTTTCTAGGTTTACTGGCACTCCAGCGCCCATATCTTGGGTGAAGCCATGGAGAGGGTGTATGGAGGCTGCCTCTGCTACGGTCCCCCCATCGAGAATGGCTTCTACTACGACATGTTCTGTGAGAACAATGAGTGAGTCATAAAGGCTTTGGGTTCACATTTGTCTGTATAATTTAGTTGTGCTAGTCAGCTCTGTGTTATTTTGGCATATACTTCAACACTTGGCAACTGTCAGTCTGGTTCACTGTCTGGCAAAATCAAAACAGGTGAATTGAAATAACACAAATGCTGTCGAGTCTGATTTTTTTTTTCTTTCTTGGGTGTAGATTTAAACTGACATCGTTCTATATCTACCTGCAGGATTGTGGGCCTAAAAGCAAATCTATTCAAAACACAGAACCAGCGTTTTGAAAGTGTGTTGAGACACCCTCAGAAATTTTAAGACTTTGTAAACAACTTCTTCACTTGACCTTTCCCTGAAACGGATGCATTTCTCCCTGCTTCAGGCGGCAGAAGAGCGTGAGGAGTGCTGTCTAATTAATTCTACAACCTCCTTAATGAAGTCATTTTATGCTAATGGGATTCTTGGAGATGTTTTTTGCAAAGATATTCTCACATTGCTCAAACCCTAAAGCCAAGGACTTTTAACTATTTGCCAAAGCTCGGCTGAGGTTATCAGTTTCTGGAAGTCAAAGAATTGGTGAGCAAAGCTTGGCTTATTATCTGGTCACATCCATGATGCCCTTTAGAAACACTGGCAGACTAAATTTAGCATTGAGTGCACTTTGAATATTAATGTAGGACTAGGTAAGACAGTCATTGTCATTGGATGTAATGCTCTTGTTGTGCTTCTCTTTTTGTTGTTTTGGACAGCGGCGTATCGAGCAATGACTTCCCAGGTCTGGAGACCTTGTGCAAGAAAATCATCAAGGAGAAGCAGCCATTTGAGAGACTGGAGATAAAGAAGGAGACTCTGTTGGAAATGTTCAAGGTATTTGAAAACACAAATGCATAAAAACAAAAAAATTAGAAACATTTAATAATTAACGGAACGCTAAAACCACGTGTCCTCCCTAACAGTACAACAAGTTTAAGTGCCGCATTCTGAATGAGAAGGTGACCACTCCCACTACCACAGTTTACAGGTGAGTCCAGGCCCTGTGCATGTAAAAGGTTTTATCTTTAAATTATAATTCTGGAGATATTTTTTGTAGTATCAACAAATCCCATTTAAAAAATAAATGAATAAATAAATAAAAAAATAATGGATCCTACTGACAAGTTTTGTCTATGTTGCCAAAGCCTCATATATATTATTCCTGTGTCATGTTCACTACGATAAACATAGGCACTTAATTATATTTCGATCCCACCTACATCATTGTGCTGTCATAAACGCACACAAGCACACCAAATTTGCGACTGAAAATAGCCCCCAACAAATGCACTGTTTACTTCTATTTGCTAAAATCTAGTGCCCAGCTGTACTAAGAAAATGATCTAGCCTTTTTTAAAGCATTAAAATCCTATTATGTGACTTGTTTACAAAGATTGACATCTTCAGTAGTGTCACAGACGGAAAGTACTGGGAGATAAATGCATCCTTGGTTTTGGTCTTTTTATGGGATTTGATAACGACAACAGAAATATAGTATACATAGAGTTTTGCTAACCTTATACTAAACACACCACTCAACCTATAACACTTATTAACATTCTGCATTTCAGGTGTGGCCCCTTAATTGACTTGTGTCGCGGGCCCCATGTGAGACATACAGGGAAAATCAAGGCACTGAAGATCCACAAGGTGAGCCTTTTTGTTTTCAGTCATGCATTATGTACAGCATACCTGTTGGTGTATATGTGGATTCATTGTTTATTAAGCCAGGTTGTATTTCAAGGTCTGTAGTTTTGTTCCCTAAATGTCTGTAAGTAAACACATTTGTACGAAGGCCCTGAGGTCTCAACACACTGCGAAGAAACGTCTTCACCAACTTGACATGAAACCATCAGTTTGACGACACGTGCACAACATTTAGAAAAAAAGGGTGCAAAGGCTCACAACTACAGAGGGGGGACATTAAAAAGTGGTGCACCTGTCTGGGACACGCAGTGTTCGTTGTTGCCATTTGTAGAATATGAAGTTATTGAGGTCGACTGTCCATAAGTGGTGTTGGAAAATGGCCTAAAATTTTGGTTTCTTGAGTTTAACTTGTGATGGCATGATTCAGATCTTATATCTGCTGTTAAACTAGCGTCAGCCTTTTGCTTATAATAATATCTGAATCATATGATCACAGTGACTGTTAGCAGACTTGCATAACTTCATAAGCCACTAAAAACGACCACAACAAGTGTGTCCCCTGCAAATAGTTTCTGTTGTCTTGTGAGCGTCTCTATTTGCAGCGTTTATTCTAAATGCTCTACATGTGTTGGTAAAATGGGTAAAGATGTGTCTTTGTTTCCTTGTGTTGTCTATTTGCATGTGGTTTCTTCATTTGCAGTTTGTTGAGCTCTCAGGGCCACCATACGCGTGTCCCCATTTCTAGAGCAGTGCTACCTGATGTTTTTATTCTCAAGAGGTTTGATGGACCCAAAAGACTGATGAAAGCTCACATATTCCCTTTGTGGTGTGTTAGAATTCGTCTACTTATTGGGAGGGTAAGGCGGACATGGAAACCCTCCAGAGGATCTATGGAATCTCCTTCCCTGACCCCAAAATGCTCAAAGAGTGGGAGAAGTTTCAGGAGGATGCCAAGAACAGGGATCACCGCAAACTCGGCCGGGTATGAACTGAAATGTTTAGAAAAAGAGTTGGTCTCCAAAGTCATTTTTAAGATAGTCTCTTACAGGTATGTTATGAAATACATATGGAATATTTCTAAAGTAAAAAGCTGTTACCAGGCCACAGCTTTTCAACATACAAGATAGTCAGTCATTCCTGAACAGTGTGAAAATATAGAACTCCTGGTGCATTTAGAGCAGTATAGTAACAAGAACCATTATCCTACGACATCAAAAGCATATTTAATGTTGTTAAATGTCAGACGAATGCTTTTTTCACTTACTCTGTGATTTTGTGTTGTTCATTTACATATCAATCTAGAAAGAATACTGAGAATAGCATCATGAAAGGGTTTACCCATGACTAATTTTCAGCTTTAAATGATGGCAAAATTAACCCATTGCATAAGGCAGCATTCAACTAGATAGACTTCATAATATTTGCAACCATTTTGTTAAACTGTAATGCTATTTTTATTACCATAAATGAATCTGTAACTACAGGGAATTGACAGTTGAGGGTGTGTGTGTTGTTGACATTCATTTAGTATAATAGCAGGTGTGGAAAAGCGATCTGAGCCTTATAGTGACATAAAATATGTGATGAGCTGTTACATTATTCCAAAGTGAAACCAGTTTGGCTTGTGGTGTTCCTTTTTTGTTTCCATCTCGCTAACAAAGCTTTTTTTGAAACATTTTTTATTCAGGAGCAGGACCTGTTCTTCTTCCATGACCTGAGTCCAGGGAGCTGCTTCTTCTTGCCTAAGGGGGCCTTCATCTACAACAGCCTGATTGAGTTCATAAGAGTAAGTCAAAGCTGTCTGACCCAAAGTGGATCATTTCTGTGATCTCACTCTAAACTTTAAGACAGAAGAAAAGACAAAGGATATGAATCAGAAAGTTTAAATTGTCAGGAAGACATGGGGAGAAGGACTAAGTTGGTCCTGTGCAATTAAAATGACTTCAAAATATTCACAAGATGTATTGCTGCAATTTTGAAATAATTATTTTATACAGAAGAGTATGAAAGGATTAGTTATATGTTGATGATAACACTTTATGTCATGGTCTAAAATTGACCAGGGGCTGTGCATATACAATGTTTTGGTTTCCCCAACTAAAACAAATGCATTTTAGAACATGTGCATGCACACCCAATAAAATGCTAATTCATATAAATACCCTCTCTTCCCACAACAATAATGTTGTAAATAGATATTGACAAATCAAATGTATGCTTAATTCATGACATTTGTCATATTTGGAAGGTAATATCCAAACTTCGTTCTTCACACTGAGCAAAGTTATTTATGAATCTCAAAATAGCTTATTATTTGGAATACATTGAAATATGTAAAACAGATGTGATTGACAGCATTGAAGAAAAACTCTATTACACCTGTTCTTTTACAAAGAGTCACCAAATCGATCTGATTTTAAAGACTCGCTTTCTTAGTTTCCATTCATTGCAGTCACAATGCAGCACACAGGAAGCAATTTCACTTTGATGTGGTAAAATGGATTTCTGACTGAGAAGTAATGAGATGGGTTTATTAAACAGCTCTGCCTGTACAAAGCAGCAAAATACCTAAAGCATCCAAGTATTTTTAGGGCCTATGACTGTCGGGATTTAAAATAAATTACCCTTTTTCTTTATTTCGTTATTGCCATCAGCTTTCTGTTTTAGATTTTAAAACTGCAACTCAAGGTGCATTACCTTTTCCTTTGTTTACCTCATATCCCCTTCATAATGTGGGCTGTGAATATGCAGTGATTTAAACAGTCAGATGTGGTTTGATTTTTTTTTTTTTCTCCATATGTAGCCTTTGCTTGCAGCGTTCTATATGTTTTAGTGGATATTCATTATTTATCAAACAGTTTGTAGGTGTGATGTGTACAGAACATTATGAAGCTGAGATGCTTGAGGTGCCGGTAACTCTGAACAGTCTTATTGCTGAAATCGTCTTTTGTGAGAAAACCTTGTTCTATCTTTGGCAGAGTGAGTACAGGAAGAGGGGTTTCCAGCAGGTGGTGACGCCCAACATCTACAACAGTAAGCTGTGGCAGACCTCCGGCCACTGGCAGCACTACAGCGAGAACATGTTCTCCTTCGAGGTAGAGAAGGAGACCTTCGCCCTCAAACCCATGAACTGCCCGGGACATTGGTGAGGCCTCCTTTTCCTCACATTCAGAGTTTCTTTGAAAGAATGGTTTTAATTTAAGCAAGGACCTAGAAAAGCAGGAACATCAAGTGTAAAGAAAAACAGACCCCCTTCTGTTACATGTGGTCTATCAAGTCTAGTGTTAAAGAGGTCTTTTTAGATGGTTTCTATCTCTAATCAGAGAAACAATTCTGTGTTTGTTGAAGGCAAAGTTGTTTGTTCTGCTCAGGCAGTAAATATGTTTCTAGCATTGAGCTCAGAGTGCCGTTGTTTAACCTTGGTACAATATTCAGCTAACCACAGTCGACCACAGTACTGTGGCAAACAGGGACAACCATTAAGCAATGTTTTACCACACTTGAATAGCTTCATAAGGGTTATACAGGGGTTTTGTTATTAGGAGTTGAAGCAGTGTTTGTGAAATAGTTTCATATTTCACTGCTACAATAGATAGTCTTCCAGTTCCACTTAACTTGTAATGGACTGATGCTCTTGCCATCTCTTCAGTTGTTGAATGACCCAGTTCAATGCACTGCTGAATGCTGCATTGCAGTGTAAAGAGCCAGACTGCAGCTCTTTGTAGTCAAATCTTTTATCTCCTTTTTACTGTTCCAATCTTTGTGCTTTCCACATTGGCAGCCCCTCTGGAGATCATACTGAAATGGAAATTGAGCGTGCAAACACAGTTTGTCAATGTGTTGGGTGTCAGTTAAAACAAATATCGCATGTAGTCTTTCACAGCAGTTTTGAAGCAGTAGCGCAATTTTCAGTTATTGTGATAAGTTAAGGTCGAAGTAGGCAGTTGGGCATTGTGGAAAAACTACACAAATTACGTCTGTCTGTTTGGCTACAGTCTGATGTTTGATCACCGGCCGCGCTCCTGGAGAGAGTTGCCCCTTCGCATGGCCGACTTTGGCGTGCTGCACAGGAACGAGCTGTCAGGAGCCCTGACGGGCCTCACCCGTGTCCGGCGCTTCCAGCAGGATGATGCTCATATCTTCTGCACCATGGACCAGGTGAGGCCGGCACTGATGCATTGACATGTTCAAGATCCAAGTTCACACATTTTGGAGTCAAACAAGTCTGATGAAGAAGTGGCCTGATGGAACCTCTAAATTTAGCTTAAAGGCTGATTCCACCAATTTTACTTATCAAAATGTATTTACAAATCTTTTGGAGTACCGTATTTTCCGCACTATAGGGCGCACTGGATTATAAGGCGCACTGTCAATGAATAGTCTATTTTCGATCTTTTTTCATATATAAGGCGCACCGGACTATAAGGCGCATTAAGCGAAACAAACCAGTCAGATAAGTCAAACTTTATTAAACGTGTTCACAAAAACTCTCAACATTGTTCAAACGTTAATGAGCGCATTCACAATAACTCCCAACCTTGTTCAGTTGTAACACGTAAAAAAAACAGTCTGATACCGCTAAATCAAACGTTAGCGTATTCACAATAACTCCCAACCTTGTTCAGTTGTAACACGTAAAATACAACACAATACACTCACTTGCAGCTGCTCTATTCCCATGTTCTACTGCGTGACTGATAGCCTTGAGTTTGAAGTCCGCGTCGTAAGCGCGTCTCTTGACAGGCGCCATTTTGGGGTCCTGATACACACACGCTGTAATATTATGGTGAAGCACAGTATGTATCACTCCGCGACGCTCCTGACCACGGTAGCCGTAATGCTGCAAGCGGTGCAGCTTTGTAGTTTACCAAAGTCGTACTAAAACATTTTGACAGAGCGCCGTGAGCGCCGTGTACCACACAAAATCGCTTCGAGGTCAGTAAGCACAACCAGAATTAATCCATATATAAGGCGCTCCGGATTATAAGGCGCACTGTCGTTTTTTGAGAAAATTAAAGGCTTTTAAGTGCGCCTTATAGTCCGGAAAATACGGTACTAATTTTTCCTTTTTATATTAAGAAATATATATTCTTTTAAACAATTAAAGGTATAAATGGTCAAATATTAATGTTGCATCATATATTCCATATTTATACTGTCTGGTACAACATAGATTTCAGACACATTTTTTTAGCGGCCGATAGAAAGGTTCAGTGACCTGTCAAAGTGGCGTAAGAATGTGTGAAATAAAAAAGACAACATCTCCTGTTTCTGTTTGCGGTATTCTTTAGGACTGGAATTTATTCATACCACTGTCACATTTTCTTAACAGCTTTTGATATACGTTTCCACCTGCTACTTGGATCAATAAGAATACAATAGATTAATTTCCATGACAAAACACTTCAAACAAAGTGAAACAGTTTTAAGACAAAAAACAAGCACACAGTGTTAAACAAAGTGGGGAACTATTACAGCTTACTGAGAAGTGGCTTTCTGTGGCGAATAATTTATACCTGTATGAGAAGCCCAGTTGTGAAGGCTCTCAGTAAATCAGTCTTGCTGGCACACACTGTTCACTGACAACATTATCCTTATCCTTAAGATCTCAGTCCTGGTTGATTTGGCAACACCCCATTTACTGGTGTTTTAATCTAACAGGTGTAATAATACTGGGAGAACCAAACAAACGGTTGTCTTTTTAATAAGGAAGTCAGGCAATAGTTGGCCTTTTTCTATCCTTCTGTGAGCAGCCGTGATCTGATTTTTATGTTGCACAAGGCATCAGTATGCAAACAGCGAAAGTAAAAAGAAGTTGGTTACCTCACTGAGAAGTTGAAGGTGTGTGCAGCCTGTCACCTGCAGCTCTTTATCTAACAGCTCACTGTGGCTGCTCCTGACTCTTGCATTACTCTGTGTCATATTTCATACTGATCTGCTGTCAAAATGCCCATAAAGACCATTGTCTTTTCTTGTAGATGCATTTTTTATGATCGATGGCGTGATTGGTCATGTAGTGGAAGTGCATGATTGCCCTACTGGGACTTTTTAAAAAGCACATCAATAGCAATACATTTCTGTACTACAGCTACTGGAAATATTCAATCATGAGTTATTATCTCCAATGAGATGAGCAGCTTATGCTCATATTCTTCTGATAACATCACATGACTTCATTGTTTGTTACCAAAACAAACAAGATGAAATCAGTTATTACACCAGAAATGAGAGTCGCAGCTACGTCAAGAGGGATGATGCTAATTCTATTACCTTTTTGTTTTTGACCCCAGATTGAGGACGAAATCAAGGGCTGCCTGGACTTCCTTCGGACTGTGTATGAGGTGTTTGGTTTCTCTTTCAAACTCAACCTCTCCACAAGACCAGAGAAGTTCCTGGGGGACCCGGAGGTCTGGGACCAAGCAGAAAAGGTAATCAGAAGGCCTCTTGTTGCTCTCGTATGGTTTTGAGAGTGCTGTTCACATGAAGAAGTAAGACGCTCATCTGTGATATTATCAAGATGGAAATGTTGGAGCCACTTCACAGACGGCAAATAGATTTGTAGATCGAGAGAACATTTATATTTTAATGAAATTAGTTTTATTCTGTCGAGCTGCTATCGGTTCTGAGGCAGAACAAGGTTTTTCATCTCCAGAGAATCTACATAAGTGCAGCCACTGTCTGCCTTTTGCTGTCGAATCAAATTCACCCTCTGTGGACCAGCTCCATATTTTACAACTTGTTGGGAGCGAGCAGGCAGTGTTTAAAACTATCTTGAACAAAGTAATAACAAGTCAGTTAAACTGAGTGATAATGAGTCTTTATTGCCTGGTTGCTTTCTGTTGGCCAACTTCAAGTTTACCAGATGGATCTGTAAAATCGCTAAATGACAGTTGTTGGATGAAGGTCGGTACACTGTACTGTTTTATCAGTAGCACCACAATGAAAAGGTGTCTGTTGACAGAGCATGCTTTGAATCTTACAGCTGGGTGAGCTTTTATTTCACATGACTTTTCTTTTTCTTTTTGATCCTGTTGTTTAGAGGTATGTTTTATTTCAGCAGTGTAATATTACATCTACAGTGTACATCACAACTCATTGCTCAATTTGTGCCACAAAGATGTTTGATTGTTTTGTTTACCTCTTTCAGTTTTTATGACTTTGCGGCAGCTCTAGGCCTTTTTATGTTTTCGGGTTGTCCGTTCATAATTCTGTCCTATTCTAGTGAACGCAATATCCAGTCATGTGTCATCTCCCTCTTTATTAATTGTTATATTTTATCGTTTGTCTCTTTTTTTAATTAATTTTTTGGTGCCAAAATGTGTCCTTTTTTATTTTGTCAAAGAAAAAGAGAAAAAAAGAAAATTTCTGACTCACTTGAAAGATTTTACTTGGTCCAACAAAGTACATACAGTGGCCCACAGGGGAATTTATCCACAGTGATACTTATATACTCAATAATGGTAATGGTAAATTATGAAATATGAGCCAGGTAAAATGCATATCAGAGAACTGGTATTTCCTAAACGTTAAAGAGCTCCTTTAATTTCCGTCTCTTGTTTATAGTCCGTGGTGTTATTGTTCTGTCCTCTGTGCTTCATTTTAACTTAATTTTGAAGCGCGTCTCTTCCCGCTGGCAGCAGAACATTACTGATGATAGTGGAAGTTACTTTTAACTGTTACTCAATAATCAATCCAGTGGCCACAGTAACTATTCAAATATTAAACACCTTGTAGTTTGCTTATGGACAGAATAGACCAGGGGTCCCCAACCACCACACAGAAAGAATAACACTTTTTTTGTGTTGGTAATATTTATTGTAAACATTTCTATGCATTATATTATATATATTACAGTGTAATAATATTATAAATAAAGTGCATAATATAAAATGGAATAATTACATTTACATTATATGCTTTTTGTTTTGTTATGCCTGCCCCCCCCCCCGGTCCGTAGAAAAGTTGTCTTGCATGAAATCGGTCCGTGGTGCAAAAAGGTTGAGGACCGCTGGAATAGGCCACAGTATAAAGATTGTGCTGCTTCTGACTCACTGCATGTGTTAATAATGCTATACCTCTCAGTTAGGCACAGTTCTCCATATAAGGATAACATGAGTATAACCAGTATAATATCTAGAGCGGGGGGGGGGGGGGGGGAATTATAATGGCTCGTAAGTTGTAAAGCTGTTTGGTTGACCTACCAGGACACTTTTCGCTGAGGAAAACATTTCCTAAATTCAGCACTGACTTCTTATGATTAATGTTTGCATGCACAAAGGTGGAAAATTATATACACAAAAAACTGACTTTGCAAACTTGGCACAGTGACTGGAACAGAACTTGCTGCATGTTTCCCTCACCTCATTAACTCCCTCAAGCAACCATAAAATATTATTGAGACGTTAACATTTCTCAGTTCAGTGATTAGTTCCAGATGAAGAAAATGTCAGGTCTCAATATACAGCTTTTGCTTAACACCTCTGTTGTGTGTTGGTCAGCCATTGATATTGTAACAAAACAGTAACTGTTGTTGTGTTTTTTTTTTGTTTTTTTTACAGCAACTGGAGAACAGCTTGAATAACTTTGGGGAGAAATGGATTCTCAACCCCGGTGACGGAGCTTTTTATGGACCAAAGGTGAGCCATGCGCTGCAGTAATGATGTGCTTTAACTGTGGAACAGCAGGAGGGCCACTGCTGACCGCTTGTGTTGTTTCATTGCAGATCGACATTCAGATCAAGGATGCCATCGGTCGGTACCATCAGTGTGCCACAATTCAGCTTGATTTCCAGCTCCCGATCCGCTTTAACCTCACCTTTGTCAGGTAACTCTTTGACACATTTTCAAGTAATATGGCAGAGGAACTGAATATTGTTCATGATGCCGCAAATGCACATCCTAGAAATAAACATATTCTAATGCAGTTAACATAATCAGACATGGAAGTTTCATATAACAAGTGCTGATGTAAAGCAGAAAATAGGATTGGCTTGAATGAAACCATCTAATGTTCATTTATGGAGAAGTAAAACCAAGATTTTTTAAAATCTTGGTGTAACTGTTTTTTTACTGTCTTATAAAAAATAAAAATAACAATGCAGCCCAAATGATGAGAATATTTCTTTATATTTAATAATATTTAATATTTATAATTCTCCAGATGATCACAGTTGTTTTGCTCTTTCCCCCTTTCAAATGATTTTGTAGCCATGATGGTGACGACAAGAAGAGACCAGTGATCATCCACAGAGCTATCCTGGGATCAGTAGAGAGGATGATCGCTATTCTGACCGAAAACTACGGAGGCAAATGGTTTGTAAACGACCAATTTTAAACGGTTGATTTGCCAAGTAGGCGCTGACTCCAGACATTGATGTTATTGTTTCATTGCATTACCTCCTGAGCACTATTAGTGATTTTCAGATTGACTGAACATAAATAAAAACTCAGTTCTGTCGTGGGTGTGAATATTTGCACAGGTACCTGGCCTGCTTTTAATGCTAACCAGTTTAATGTGTGGTGTTCCGCTTCAGGCCGCTGTGGCTCTCTCCCAACCAAGTGATGGTTGTACCTGTGGGGCCGACGTGTGAGGAGTACGCTCAGAAGGTAACCACGGAGCACAGCTACTTCAGGCCATAGTCTCACTCCAAAGACTAGATTCAACGTACTAAATTGCAGGTTATCGTCTAACTAGAAGTACAGAGTAATGTACATATGGACAGTGGTAGTATAAAATAACAATAAGGGTTAGATATGGGTAATGAATACACTAACATATGAACATGTGCAGCACAAACAGAACCATGAATATATCAGACACTGTTTTATCCCTGATGCTGTTTCAGTGCTATGTTGCGGTTTTAGTGTGATGTTTTATGCTTGTTGACATGACATTAAAGTTTTGAATTTTAACTAAAGGCTGATCAAAAATGCATAAAATACTGTTACTTCTTCTGAAGGTCACGTTTCTGTATTTTTTTTAAAACTACTTTTAAATACAACTTTGCTTTTATTTTCATAGCTCAGGCCATCACTTCTATTAGTTATAACTCACCTACGTGATTGCTGAGATCTCATAATTGGGCTACATTACTAAAAATATGTCCAATGGGGCAAAGACATTAAGGTTGTAATGAAGCTCTGTTTAGCCAGATCAGTTCCACTTTATTTAGGGAAACCGAGAGAGCGCTCAGGAAAACTGATGGATTTTTAGAACAGTTTAGGTAATCATTTTGTAATTCGCTTTGCTTGTTTACAACCTTTCTGACTGCTTGTGTTTGTTTAACTAATTATTTTTTATTAGTTCATTTATTTAATTAAGTACAATGTTATTAAATCTGATGGCCACAGCAACACAAATAAAACCAAACAACTAAAGTTGTAATAACTTTAGTTTACTTTTTTTTTTTTACACATTGCACTTGCACAAAAAGCCCATTTGTAAAATAAGCAGCTGCACAGTCCTGATATCCAAATAATTGGGGAAAAAAACCAGTAGGTCCACACAGTGATAATGGTTGGAGAAATATAATCTTCATTACAGCCAGATGTTACAAAATGTTCTACTCCATATTTGAAAAACTGAATTTGTAGAAGTCTATTAAAATGATAAAAAGCAATTAATTCACCTTTGAAACAAGCTGCCATGGACTTAACTGTTGGTTGTATCTCTGGTTAATGTGGCAGGTCAAGCAGGAATTTCACAACGACGGCTTCATGACTGACGTGGATCTCGACCCCGGCTGCACTCTGAACAAAAAGATCAGAAATGCACAGTTGGCGCAGTACAACTTCATCCTGGGTCAGTGGCAACACTCGTTCCTTCCCTCTCCTGTCGGTCTCTTCTCTTATCTTTGATCTCTTTCTCACTGTCCATCTAGATATTGATTTTCTGTTTTTTCTTTTGTCCTCTTCGCATGTTTCCCTGCTTGGGAAAGTGGTGGGAGAGAAGGAGAAGACGAGCAACACTGTGAATGTACGCACCCGGGACAACAAAGTCCATGGCGAGCGCACTGTTGGGGAGTGCATCGAGCGTCTGAAACAACTCAAGACCTGCAAGAGTCGAAATGCTGAAGAGGACTTCTGAGCGTTCTCAAGCTCGCTGCTGTCAGCTCGTCCTTTTCTCAGCTGTACCTTGAGTCTGGTGACTTTAAAGTGAGTTCTGGGGTTGAAATCAGTTTTCGGTAAAGGACAAAACTACTTTCACATTGTTGCCTAGTCTCTGCTTCTTGTCCCCTGGAAATCTGATTTTTCCAGATTCGACAAATCTGTATTCATTGCCTCCTTTACTGTATCACTATGTTTTTTGTACTCCAGTATAATTGTCTGTAACCATTATGATTTATATAGAAATACTCCAATGTGATCAGGGGTTTGGACAGCTGATTGATTTAAATCAAAGGGGAAATGTTTTGTTCCACTGTCTTAACAGTTTGTATGAGTCATCCTTTCTTCAGGGAATTGTACATGAGTTACAATTTTAATAATTAAACAAATCGATTCTTAATCTGTGTGTTGTGATGATTTTTTATATAATTTACCTTTTTTCTTTTCCATGGTGAAATTCAACAGCATGCTTTTCTTTCCTCAGAATAGCCTTCTTAATAGAGCAGCAGCAAACAAGTCTGTGCGACAGTTAATGAGCATTAAAAGCATAAAATAATCGCGCAGCTGATGGTGAATATATACTGACATCCAGAGCGATTATTCCAATATATGGTTATAGATCCTACTAACTGTCTGCATTACTGATGTGATTTTCAAGTCACAACTCTGTTCACAAGTTTGAGATCCTACATGTTGGATGTCAAAGTTGCAATTATTGGATAGTTCAAGAGTGGTGGAGATTCTGGGAGAGGAGTTCTGCTACAGTGAAAAATGGATCCATATCAACTTCCTCCAGTAGTGCGTCATCACTTAGGAAGGGTATCGGTGATGTGCCGGAGGGTAAACACCTGATGCTTCTCATTATTACATGCTGACTGAACTCGGAGATCATTTACTTCTGCTTTCTGCACCATTAAACCTGTAATATGTTTCGGTCTACTCTGCTTTATATATTTTAAACTGCTTTTCCATGACAAGAAAATGTTTTCAATTGCACCTAACTTGCTGGAGGAAATATGCTGAAGTGATCACACAAATAAGTGCAATATTACTATTAATGCTCCAGTTCTGCAATTTCACTGCATTTCTGTTCCAAATTTGTGGAAACATACTTGGCCCACTTGATTTAGTTTTTTTGTTTTTTTTTCTCCCACTTTCAGTCTGAGATTATTATTCACACCACTAGTGGGTGCTATAGCAGTTTAACAACTGGGGGAAATGGCCCGGCACAGATCGATGCCAAAGCTACTTCATTTTGTGGAGAAAAAAACCCACAAAGAAACTAACTTGTGGTTGTCTCTCTTTCTTGCTAAGGTTCAGTATTCACAAAGTACTTAACAGGTATAAGATTTGGAAAACTCCTGCCCTGATACTGCTAACTGTTCCCTGTTGTATTTGGAAATTAATTATTTAAATCATGAAAACTTCTCCTATTAACTTAAGTAGGAACATTAGCACTGAGGTTAAAGTTGGAGTGAAAGATGTACTCACACTCGCAGAAAAGGCAGTGGGCGCCCCACCCACTCTGAAAGCAGGCCAAAGAAAACATTGATTTTGGCTGCTCTACACGTTGCAAGTAATTAAAAAAAAGTGAGAGGCCATCAGTTATTTTGGCCAACTTGAACTTTTCAGCACTAAATAAAATGTGTTCACAGGTTTGGTGTCTTGTGTCGGCCTACATTTTATGCTTACTGAGACACGGGTCTGTGGCGTTAGCGTTAGTTTTGTAAAAGCAAATGTAAAAGGTAAAGATTCTGATTGCAAATGCACTCAATGTACTAAAACTGACAAAAGTGGCCTTATAATTCAATGCAAACACTGACCTTGCCCTCATTATCCTTACTCATACATTATCATGACAATCGTAAATGTTCAATATTTAGGTTTACTTCTCTAAGGAAACAGGAGTGAAAATTAAACTGCCATAACAAAGAAATCAGATTCCAAAAACTAATGTATGTGAACGTTGATGTAAAGATACGCTTATATAAACTCTGACCACAAGGTGGAACAGCTGAACCAGGATCTTGTGGGGGGACAAGGAGTGGGGCTAATGTCAGTGGCGTGTGGGAGAGAAAAACATTTTGATAAGGGGTTAATGAAAAAGTCAATGGAGTAGGAGAGTGTCAACAGACAGAGTGAGACGGACAGAAATCTCTGGGGAATCAGCTCTGCTGTTGACTCTCAGCCTCCCTGTGAATCCTCGCTCTCTCTCGCACCGCGAGATCCTTCCTGTACGCTTCACTGACAACCTGGCCATGAAGGGTCACCACGCTTCAGTGAACTGAGTAAACTTCTCTTTCTCTCGCCACACATGCATTTTGAGGTATCGATTCACTTGTTTAAAAAGGTCCCGCTTTTATGACGAAAAATGCAGGTTGGTCCATAGTTTTAGAGAGTATTTCTCGTTTTCAGATCAATCTCTTTAAGCTTTGTTTCATTTGTTAAAGTACTTTTGTTCTGCAGTACTAGCTGGTTTGACATTTAGGGAAACACGCTTATTCCCTTTCTTGCCAAGAGCTCGATAAGAAGAACGATCCCACAGGTAGCTATGAATGGATTTAGAAACAACCATTAGCTAATCGATAGTTGTGCCCCTTCCACCACTCATTAGACCGATCAATGAGGAGAACGGAAAACCAGAAGAGCAAATTCACCAACTTTGTCGCCTCGGTGAGGTTCTCCAACAGCAGCAGAACAGCTGTCTTACCCTCGACTGTGGGTATTTATAGTTTCCATACCACTAATTCAGCAGATGAACCTGCAGGGGTTCTCAAAGTTTAGAAAGTGCTTTTTTCTATTTAATTAAAATACAATGTATGTATTTCATGTCATGTTCAGGGGCTGCACAAAATATATCTGCAGGCAAACTTTGGCGGACCGCACTTTGAGAAGCTATGAACTATACTATGACTTTTTAATGACATTTTTGATGCAGAATCTACTAATATTTTTTACGACAAACAAAAAGAAACCTTACATTGTACAAGACTGAGCATTTTGAGGGTGGCGTGAACTAGCCCCACTACAGTCTCCCACGTCCTGTCCGACTTTATGATTTTTTTTTATGGCAAGCTATAGTATGACTTTAAAAAAAGAAAAGAAAAATGTTTTAATGGCAATCTATACTAAAGCTTTTTTATTACTTTTTTATGGCATAACATACTGTGACATTTTTACATGACATTTTTACAACTCTTTTCTGACGATAGGCCTACTATGACATTTTTCATGACTTTTGTTTATGAAATACTATACCAGGGTTTTTTTTCAAAGTTGTTATGCTATTTTAGAGAGCCAGCATATGATTGAGGGCCACACAGCAAACGTGCACACAAAAAACTAAATATCTTTTCCATCTCACTTCCACATTAAACTGACGTTATCCACCAACATCGCTAACTTTAGCTATCAGCGCTAGCATTGATGACACTGATGCTAGTTGCCATGCCACCAGTAGCGCTCTACGTCGTCTCTGTCTAAATTGACGTTCCTAACCTGACACACGCTTGTTAGGGGGGGGGGGGTTGTTTATCGCATGCACTTCGTGTCAGGGTCAGGGGCCGCACAAAATGGTTCTGAGGGCCACCATTAGTCTTTCAGAGACTATGCTGTACATCATCACTGTTGTAATATCTAAATTATTATTAAATGTCAGACAGATTATTAATGATTGATAATGATGATGGCTCGAATGTCAATAACAAGAACATAAAACTTTTTTAATGTTTATAAATGTGCTGTGATTGAAATTTTACAGAGGGCTTTGTAGATTGCAAAACTAATGGATCATTGAAATTGTCAAACAGCCTAAATAAACAAGGCTGTGCTACAAGGTAGCGTTACGCTTCATGCCCACCTTATCGTTTCATCCACAGCTCTGTCAGCTGAACCCGTGCGTGCGCCTGGTCTGAGGTAGGCGTCAGGTGTGCACATTCTCACCCCACATTCTTCCTTTATAAATACCAGTTTATGTGCGGGAAATGACGTATGCAGGGTTTCTGTGAGTAGGCATCATTTATACATCTGGTACCTGGTCTCTATCGCACATTTATGTGCACACGCCATGATGGGTATTAGTAGAAGGGGGAGCTACTACATGTCATCCCTCCCTAAAGCTCACCAAAGTTTCATATATCGTCAAAGTTCAAAGTTGATTGGTCAAATACTGGTTATACAAGTACATGTAGTGAACTTCTTCACCTGCAATTCCTTTAATGCCATAACATGCATATAAAAAACAATAACATGAAGAACCGATTTGAAACTTAAAACTTTTCAAATGTAAAACTCAGCCAGAGAAGTTTTTATTAAACAATAGACTAGTCTACAACAACAGAGCAAGACTACCACTTTGACCGTAACCAGTATGAACGACCAGACGTCTGCGCTGCACTGACAACAAGAAGCAAGGAACAGGTTTTACTCTCGGCAAGAAAGCAAATAAAGTTAACTTCCCAAAACGTTGAACGATCCTTTAAAGCACATCCCGTATGCCGAGACTTCTCATCCCATCTGCCTTTTTCTTTTATTTCTCGGCAGTAACAAGTTGTTGTCCTTGTTTTTCTGTTTATTTTCCTTTGTCACCATGACGACTGACAGAAGTCACTGCTGTTGTATATTCAGTCTGTATATTGTAGGCTATGTAAAAGGTTTTTTCTCTTTACTTTTTTCCTGCACTGACAGCCAAAAGCTAAAACGCCTCCCCTGTGACACGCTCATGTTCCTACCTACTCTCCGCCCTTTCATCCTCCAGTCGTGTTGCTTCTGGACCAAAGAAATGCATATTTGAATGCTTACCAACCATTTTATCCTCCAGAATATTTTTCTTATTCTGCAGTGACTCTTTTCACCCCTACAACACAGAGAGACACACACACACACACATCCTGTCGTGGAATATAACCGATACAAACTATAATAATAGGTGGTGAGGAGCAGATCCATTATACTGAAATAAAGATACTTAATTGAATATAATATTATATTATTTGAATAATATTCAAATAATATTATATATAAATAGTAATATTTGAATTCTTTATTCTTGCAAGAAGGAACAACGATGCAGCGTGTCAAGCAGTCTGCAGCGAAGCCCAAAGTACGGAGATTCTTCTTCTACTCTTATAGTATTCCTGACCGCATTCCTGAGTCAAGACAGTAGAGATCAAAGTGATTAAAAGAAAAACATGATTGACGCCAGAACTCTATTTGTTCAGAGTTCCTGTTTGTGAATAATGTCAGAGGTGTAAAGCCATAAAACAGAGGAGATGAGGTTAGTGTAGGAGCCCCCCCCCCTGGGGAGGGGCAGTATGTCCTTCACTAGATAAACATGTGACCCCCATACAGTTGCTGTCCTGGTTACATCAAAGGACATAGAAATAATTTGAAGCTTAATACAAACAGTTGAAGTTACTACAGTATGATGAAATGAAACACACACACACACACACACACACACACACACACACACACACA